>CAUYRT010030649.1:0-29434 GCA_963574885.1 Lepilemur ruficaudatus
CAGCTACTCGGGAGGCTGAGGCAGAAGGATTGCTTGAGCCCAGGAGTTTGAGGTTGCTGTGAGCTAGGCTGATGCCACGGCACTCACTCTAGCCCGGGCAACAGAGTGAGACTCTGTCTCAAAAAAAAAAAAAAAAAAAAATCTCACACAAGGAAACAGGTGTGTAAAGCATTTTTATTTTAAAATTTATACAGAAAACAATGGTGTCCAGTGAAACAATTTTACCAAAATTTAAAAAATTATGGAATTAACTCCAGAGAATATTAGTTCAAAGAAAATTTAGTGTTGTTAGAGTTGATTATAATTTTTTGTTTGTAGACATGAAATAAAAAAATTCCAGAATCAAATTTGTAATCAAAACTGGAATATCTAAACAAAGCCTAAAAGAAGCCTCAAGGAGCTTTATGAGAGGCATTTTATGGCAAGAGAAGACTCATTTAGGCTCACCTCATTCCCACACTGTGCACCAAATCTACACCTGAACTCCAAATTATACTTAAAAATGCAGCTTATCTCTGTTACTAACTTACCCCATGTGTTTCTCTGCTCCTTCTCTCTCTATGCTTATGTCCTTTCAATATTAGAAATTTCTTCTTTTCTCCATACATATTCCCTTTTATCCTTCATACTCAGGAGTACAATCTTTGATCTCTAGCCAGTCCAGAAACAGTTCTGAAACAAAGGAATAAATCATTACTTAACATTTTTTCCCCTTAGCTGTTCCATTTTTGGAACCATTTCTTTGTTTTCTGATCCTAAGAAAAATGAATTGTCCCAGTATCAACTTTTTTTTTCATTCATTCCTAGAAATAATTCAAGCGTTTGCAGGTGAATCCATTTCAGTGTTTGTTGCCAGTTTGGAAAATTAACTGGGCCTCCTCCTTGTCAACAAACTGTATAAAGAAGGCTGACAGAACAGCTGGGGCTTGGCATCCTGGCCAAAGACTAAAGGGCATTCTATTGGCAATGGGTCCTGAGGATGATTTTTCTTGGCTGATATTGTGAAGCTGAAATGACTTTTTTCCTTGTCTAATCTGAGCATGCCGATAGATGGAAATGCAGTGGAAGAGAGAAGTTGCCCATTCACTTATCAGTAAATTTCTTAATCTGATGCTTGTTCCTGCTATTCCTGTAGCATGGGGGTTGTAAAGGTTATCCGTTTCTGTAAGTATTCGAAAGCAGCATTTTTTATTCCTAGACTCTTTAAACTTTTCTTTTAAAATATGTTCTTTCTAATGAGTAGTGACTTGAGGGTATTGATGTATCCAAGGAAAATACAAGCAAAGGAGTGGTGGTCAGTGCAACCTGACCCTTGGACCCGATTACCTGGATATAACCCTGGCTCCACCACAGCTAACAGTGTGACCTTGGGAAAGTTCCTTAAACTCTGCTGTGTGCCTCAGTTTTCTTATCTATGTAATAAGGATGATAAGAACCACCATAGTTATGTCGTAGAATCCTTTGGAGAGCTTACATATGTACATTCTTGGTACATAATCATGATGTTGGCATGTAATAGAAAATATGTTGGCTTCATTTTTAAGTAATTTGGGAGCATTGACTCTAAGGTCTAGAGTTGAATGTGTACATATGAAAATAAGTAGATTTAAGAAATGGTTTTAAAATTCCCATATTCTGTTTTAAATCAGATGCATTTAAAGCAATTTAAGTATTTTTTTATTTCAATGTTCTGCAGAGCCTATACATTTCTGATAATTAGCCTTTTTAGCTTGCAAGAAATAGAGTTATGTACAGACTACCTCATTTAATGAGGGTTTATTATAAAGGTACATGATGAAATAAGAAAGAAAGGAAGTTAGGTTTTGTCAGTAAATCTAACAATCTACTACAAGCTCTAATTGTCTATGATTTCAGGATTCAGATATGTGCTCACTTTCACTCTCTCTCCCTTTCTTCTTCCCTAAATCCCTTCCTCTCTTCTTTTCTTCCTTCCTTCCTCCCTTTCTCTTTCTGCTTTCCTCTCTCTCTCAAAATTATCACACAAATAACTCAAATAAGTTATGAATAGAGTCTTGTAAATGATTTAAACAATAGAATATTTAACATGAATGTTCCTTTTCCCCCTCCAACCCCACCTTTCCAGAGGTAAATGTTAAATAGTTTGGTGTGTCACCTTGCAGTCCTTGTTCAATGCAGTTACATAAATATAATTGCATATGTCCATATTCCATTTTAAATTTTAATATATTAAATAATGAAAAGTATTATTCTATTACTATAATTTTTCACTTGGCCATGTGTCTAAAGCACCAAGTATGGGTCTAGCCTGATGGTTCTCTTTGGGTAGTTCTCAAATTTTCACTATTACAAACAATAATCTAATGAACACTGGTGTGTATGTGTGTGTATACATCTTTGTGAAATATATACTAGCATTTTTGCAGAATGATTTCCTTCTGAAAAATGGATTTAGTCAAAGTTGAAAGTGACCTTTTACCTTAACTCGAGTGAATCTTTTTTGATTTTTTGCCAATTTGATGCAAGAAAGTAAACTACATTCTACTGCAGTTTAAATTTGTATTTTAAATCATTGGTCAGTTTGAGCATTTTCCCACACATTTATCGATTATTTGTACATCTTCTCTGTTTATTGATTGTTCTTATCTTCTGTTTTCTTACTGGTTTGCTGCTTGTCTTCTCATAGATTTGTGAAGCTGAAATAACTTTCTTGATTGCCTAACCTGAGCATGACCAATAGTTGGAAATACAGTGGAAGAGAGAAGTCTCTCATTCACTTATCAGTAAATTTCTTAATCTGATGCCTATTCCTGTAGCAATGAGAGTTGTAAAGGGTATCCATTAATAAATTCAATTGCTCATAAACATGTATTTTACTAATACCTCCTGGGTATTATTTGTCTTTTAACATTGTTTATGCTATTTTTCAGAGGTTTTCATTTTTAAAAGATCAATCATTTTTGGCTTCTGAATTTTGTACCTACTTTAGCAAGGTCTGCTTTATATCCATATAAGATATAATGTATGTGTTTTTTCCTAAGAGCTTGTAGTTAGGTATATGTCTGATGATTTAATGATCAGGAAATTGTTTTGTCCATACAATGAAGTGTTAGTCTAGTGTTCTTTCTTTCTCTTTCTTCTCGCCTTGCATCTTGCCCTTATCCAAACAGGATAGTCAGCATTCCATCCTGCCCTTTTAAAATGTTATTTTTATCAGTAAGAAAATTACAGTTTTCTATACTTTTATGTTACTGTTTTCTGTACAAATGCCATTATATGTTAACTTCTATAGTTTTATAATATAATTTGATATATGAAAGAGCAAGTCATTTCTTTATAGTTGTTTTTCAGTATTTCCTGAGTTGATCTCAAATATTTTTCCCTTATGAATTAGAAAATGAGCTTTTCATGTTTCCCACCCAAATCAATATTGGGATTTTAATTACATTACATTGTTCTTGCAGTGAGGTCATGTGGTAGAAAGCATGAGAGGCTTTTAAAAAGAAGTTCTCAGTGGGAATATTTTGAATATTTGAACTTAGAATATTTCAGAAGTCTCAGACAGAAAGACAGTTTAACTGTAACCAGTATAATGTGGGGGTCTTTGAATTTGCTTTAGAAATAAACGTGGGTATGCATATTTGTTAGGTGCGAAGATGCTAACTTTTCCTTCTCCTTTCAAAAACAAAGCAAAAATGTGCATCAAACAACGCAGCTCTACTTTTCTGTGTTTTATATGCTAGCTTTCTGGATTAGATTTCATTTGAATATTTTTCATCACTAAACTATTTTTGAAAACCACTCTTTAAAAATAATACTTATATCCAAAAAACTCATCTAAGAATCATTAAAATTGTCTACTAGTTTATCACACCTTAACTCTAGTGAGTGCTTGCTTTTTGGATAAAAAAATAAGGCAAGGCCATTCTTTCAATTTTATAATAGAATCATATTTAGTCATTTGATTGTTATACAAATGCATTTTTAACTATCAAGGTTGTTGCAGAGTTATTGGTATTTTTACCCTTGTTAATCTGTGCAGATTCTAAGGTGCTAGTTTTACAATAATGAAAATCTTAGTAAACTTTGGTAGCCAGTTCTTCAGTTTGAAACAATTAGTTCTGCCTGTGCATTGTTTTTTGTAGATATTTTATATATCTTGATTTATATTTTTATACTTTTTCTGATTAAATCTATTAAATTTCTTACAAAAATGCTAATACATGCACATTAAAAATAGATATACTAGATTTTTGGATTTATGTCCAATTAATATGGATAAAATTGGGGTCTGCTATCTAATCAGAAACAATCAAATATTACATGCATTCCTTTCTGTGGTATAGAATTCTATATAATTTGTTCTTTTCATCTGTGATAAATATATATGCATATATATGGGAAGTGTTTAGGACAAGCATCCAAAAATTTATTAATTAAAAATTCCATATCAATGGCTGCTTTCACAATCTCCCCTGCTGCTCCCCCCGCCAAACCCCACAGACATGCCCAGTCCTATTCCCAGGTCACATAAATCTTTGAGTTCATGGTTACATTGGTAAATGTACTTAGCATAGCTTATTTAGTCTTTCTGATAGTTGATGTCATACCTTCAAATTGTTTTGTTTCCATTGATTTTTATATAGAAAAAACCTTTTTTGAGCCAACAGTTTAATATGCTTCTAAAATACTAATACTTTTTACTCCCAGTGAATCAAAATTAACAAAAGATTTTTAAAAATTTAATTAAAATTCTCATGAATACAGTCATCATTGCTCCTCAGGAGATCTGAACCTACTTATGGTTCTCTCAAAATTCATCTTTTGTTTAATTCTATAGAAAATTTTTGTGCTTGGAAGAACCATTTATTGTACATTGCACATACTCTCTCAAAAAATATTAGTCAATGTACTCCATAAGACAATACAGGTAAATCATTTAACAGAGTTTCTAGCAGAACATGAATGCTTAATAAATCACAATAATATTTGTGATGGAGTTGTTGATTTAAAATAATTTCTTCTATAAACTTAATAATTCTAAGCTATTACTGTCATCACTGTACAATTGCATTTAACTAAATAGGTGGGGTATTCCTGCCTGTCCCATTGAATTTGATCTCAGCCATATATCCAGATTTGGCTACTAGATTTTGAAGCAGCTATAATATGGTTCTAGATTTTGATAATATTGGGCCAGGGAGAGTTTATAGTGAAAACACTCTTCCATTACTTAGGTTTAATTATTAGTAAGAATATCAAGAGCCAGTCCTAATATGCTGTTATGAGAGTTCTTTGAAATTTAGACACCATGAAAAGTTACAGTAAGTAGGGTAGAGATGTAGGAACTGCCTTTGCAGACTATTGAAGAAGGGCTCAGAATGCTTAGGGGAATGGAAATATTAACATGGATTTATCATATGAGATTTATTTTTAGACAGTTCCCAAAAGAAACTCGTGTAAGAAATGCACTGGTCAGATGGGCACTGGCATCTTTGAGAAGCTTGGGGTAACTGTCCTCTGTAAACCAGGGTTGCAATAGGAGATGCTAAAATCAAAGGTATGATAGTATTCAGAAATGGCAGAAGTTAGGTAGTAACACTTCACCAACAGCCTCAATATAGATGATAATATAAATAGTATAAAGAGTAGCAAGGTCAGAGTAGCAATCAGAATGCTTTTATCAATGGAGCTTTGTGGTGATGGGTAATAGATTATTATGTCTTTAGGGATGAAATATAGGGGTAGCTGACTAGCATGGTACTTGACTTGTACAAGCAGACAAAAATGACACCTTAAGGAGGTTGACATTTTTCATTACAATGGAAGGTCACAATTATTCGGTTTCCAGATTTAAACTATTTCATGGAACCAACAGGGTAAGCCAGGTTTCCTTAAGAAAAGGTCTAGCAGTATCATTAAAAGTTACACAAAAAATACTGAGTACAACTTCAAAAGGATTAATAGCTATTTGACATAGCAGTTTGCACTGGGAAAAGATAAATATCAAGGGCTTTTGAGAGCTCGTGAAGGTATGGAGTCTTGGCTAGCATTGACATCAGTGGACTTGTAACACTATCCTAGTTAGAGTGGGGGCTTATGAAAGGCAAGAGCTAAATGGAGTCCTGGCTCAGATAAGTGGGTTAGTCTATGATTATTTCCCCTAGAGTCCTAGGTGCATAATTGGGAGGGACATACTTAGCAGCTGGAAGGATCCTCACATTGGTTATATGACCTGTGGAATAAGTCGGAATTATTTTGGTAGGAAAGATCTGGTGGAATCTAATAAAACTGTCCCTTCAAACCAGTATACTAAATCATTAATAATACTGCATCCCAGGAGAAATTTCAGAGATTATATGAAAGACTTACCAATGAAGGAGTGGTAGTCTCCATCATGTACCTATTCATTTCACATGTAAAATACCTAAAAGGTCAGGTGCATTATGCCATACGATAGACTATGGCAAAGAATCAAACCAACACAGCTGCTGGATCAGATGCGGTATCTTCACAAAAACAAGTCAACACACTTCGGGTACTAGCTGGTATGCAGTCATTTGACAAATGCATGCTTGTCAATGCATATCATGAAATAGAATTAAAAGGTTTGTTTTAATGTGGGATGGACAGTAATTCGCATGTGCAGCTCTGCCCTAGGCCAGGGTTAACTCTCTCACTCTCTGTAACATTATACTGCACAGGGAACTTGATTGTCTTGTAATCTACAGAACAGACAGACAGTCCCTGACTTGTGATTTTTCTACTTTAGACTGGTGCAAAAGCAATAAGCATTCAGTAGAAACCTTATATTCAATTTTGAATTTTGATCTTTTCTCAGGCTAGCGATACACAGTACAATACTCTCTCGAGATACTGGTTAGTGGCAGTGAGCCGCAGCTCTGTCAGCCCCACTATAATGAGGGTAAACAACTAATATTCTATAGTGTACTGTGTTGTCAGGTGTTTTTGCCCAAACGTGGGCTAATATAAGTGTTCTGAGCATGTCTAAGGTAGGCTAGGCTAAGCTATGATGTTGAGTTGGTTAGATGTATTAGATGCATTTTCAACTTACAATGGGTTTATTAGGAGATAACCCCATCATAAATTGAGGAGCATCTGTATTAGTCCATTATATTGATTATATCATGGCATTTTTACCTGTGCAAAGGAAGTAGCAATACTCTGGGTGCCATCGTAAGATATGTGCATGCCAGAGGGTGATAAAAGTTATTCCTCACAAATCCTACCACTAAGGATGGGAGTCCCAGCATAAGGCAGACTTTTGGATATTAGGGGCTGCATACACTACATTTAGAATATTGCTCCTAGTCACTATATCAGTTAACTTTGAAGGTTGTCAGTTTCAAGTAGGCTCAAAGCAAGATAGAACTCTGCAGCAAGTCCAGGTTTTAGTGTAAACTTCCTTGCTGCTCAGGCAGTATGGTCTAGTTACTTTCTATAGTAGAGTACTAATTGCTGTTTTTAAAAAATTTGTATAAATTTATGGGGTACAAGTGCAACTTTGTTACATGCATTGATTGCTTAGTGGTGCACACAGGGTATCCATCACCAGAATAACATAGTTTTTACTCATTAAGTATTTTCTCATCATCTAGCCCCCTCCATTCCCGCACCCTTCCAACACTTTACTGTGTATCATTCCGCTGTCTACGCCCGTGTTTACATATTACTTAGCTCCTACACGTAAGTGAGAACATGTGACACGTGATATTTCTCTTTCTGTGTCTGAGTTGTTTCACTTAAGATAATAGCCTCCAGTGCCATCCATGTTGCTGACAAAGACATTTCATTCCCTTTTATGGTTGAATAGTATTCCATTGTGTATACATAAAAACATTTTTTTTATCCAGTCATCCTTTGATGGACACTTAAGTTGATTCCATATCTTTGCTATAGTGCGCAGTGCTGCAATAAACGTGAGTGCAGGTATCTTTTTGATACGATGATTTCTTTTCCTTTGGGTAGGTACACAACAGTGGGATTGCTGGATCAAATGATAGTTGTGTTTTAGGTTTTTTGAGACATCTCCATACTGTTTTCCACAGAGGTAGTACTAATGTGCATTCTTCTTGGTCAAAAATGAGTAGGATTCGGTCAATGCATGCTCCCTTTGTTTTCGTCCCTTGGTCAGGCGGTTCTGGTGTACATTCTTCTTGGCTCCTCAGAGGTTCCCAGGAGAATGGCGCTCCAGTCACTCTCAGCAATGACCAGAGCAATAACTTTTTCTTGTGCTGAGTTTTCCTGATTCCCTGTGTCACCGTTCCCGTGTATTTTTATTCTTAAAAAACCCACTCCTATTGACATAATTAAGAAATATGCTATTTAACTGGGACAATCACTAAATGGTAGATATCCCACAATATAGTTTCTTTACTCAGAGTAACTAACCTTAGCATAGCGTGAAGTAAATTTTTTTTATGATGGAATGATAATCAAATTAATTATTACATTTTTATGAGTCTGTTATGCATATGCTTTGAGTGTATGTTATATGTAAGTCCAGTTGGGCGTATTCAACATGTTGTAAATGATCATTTATAGTTATACTTATTGCTACTATTTTAAAGAGGTAGCATGAAATAAATATAGTAGTGATCTACTTGTGGCCCTATTGAATCAAATTGATCCTTTTCACTTATGGTTAGCACATTAATGATACCAATTAAGACAATTAGATTTGCTTTAGTTTTCACATCTCTAATGAAGTACTCTTGGAATGACTTTGGAATATGGAGGTTTGAAATTTAATTTTAATAAGTTTTAAATAAATTTAAATTTAATAAGTTTACTCACATTATAGAAAATACTGTCTACTTCTATGCTAAAGAATATACTGTCAGTGGTAATTAACAATCTATACCAATGCTGGTTGTAAACATGAAACATTTATTCTAAATTAGACTCATCACAACCTTTTTCTGAAATGCTGAGAGGTGCTTCAAACAAAACCAATAAGAAATAAAAATCATTCTATGATCTGAAGAGGTTAATTTATGCCACACAAGGAAGGTGCTTATAAAATGTGAGTATTTCCAGAACTGAAAAATAAGGAAACAGTTATCAAGAATGATATAATCAGTTATTTTTAAAGAATTGTTAATCTTTTATTTTGAATTTCTTTTAGTGCCAAGGTCTCAACAAAAAACTAAAAATAACATTTATTTTCCTGACAGTTTTATCTTTTTCCATCAGCAAACATTGATTTCTTCCTTTTTCTGCTTCTTGTGGTACATGAGAAAACATTATCCAGTACAAACTGGCCCCTTATTGTTTACTTACTTGCCTTTGGCAGAAATCATTAAATGATGTCGGATAAGCTTGAACAGAACAAAATCCTTAGTTAATTAATACCTTCTCTATTGGATGTCATAGAAATTCTCTAATTTTCAATATGAACTTTTCAGCATCCAGGTCTGCAACATGGTAGCAAATTTAAGTGATCTTTTGTGTTGACACCATGTATAATCAGAGCAATGGACAATTTTGAATAACTTTTCACTGTACCTTCAAGAAGATGGACTGTAGCCAATCAAACTTACAGATATTTGGAAAGGGTTTTGTGAAATAGCACAAAAGCATTACATGTATTACTGTATAGCATGAATGTAAGCCTAGTTCATGAGAAATGTAAATTGGACATCAGCTAACATCCCACATTAATCTAACTAGTTCTCTAACTCCAAAATTGTGCAAGTGCCTGGATTGCATGATTGTATAATGTGTTAGTTTCCTAGGGCTGTCATAAGAAAGTACCATAAACAATGTGTTTAAAACAACAGAAACTTGTTCTCTCACATTTTGGAGGCGAGAATTCTGAAATCAAAGTGTCAGTAGGGCCATCCTTCCTCTGAGATTCTGGGTAGAATCCCTCCTTGCCTCTTCTTAGCTTCTGGCAGTAGCTATCAATCCTTGGTGTTCCTTGTATTTCAGGGGCGCCACTCTTGTCTTTGCCTCTGTCATCACATGTGCATGTGTGCGTGTATCTGCCTCACCTGGTGTTTTCCTCCTCTTGTAAGAACATCAGTCATATTGGATTAAGGGCTCACCCTATGCCACTATCCTCATCTTGCCTAATTACATCTGCAACACCCTATTTCCAAATAGCGTCACATTCTGAGGAATTAAGACTTTAACATATCTTTTGGGGGCACACAATTCAACATATAACATATTATTTTTTCTTTTAAATTAGATAGTTCATATCTTTTTTGGCTTTATTGAAGTGTAATTTACATATCATGTCTTTATTTTAAGTGTACAATTAAATGGTTATTAGTAAATTTACCAAGTTGTACAGCTATTCACATGAATCAGTTTTAGAGGATTTCCAACCCCCCATTGAGACCCCTAATGCCCATCCCCAAATACACTTCAAGCATGCCCCTCCCCTTCACAGTGCTCACCACATCCCCCAGATGTGGGTCCACCCCCAAACCCCCAAATCCCCAGTGAACACTACCACCACTTAAGCACCATAGAGTCAATCAGTCAATACCAATTACCAATTTGATGGTGAGTACAGGTGGGGCCCATTCTTCGGGTCTTGTGTCACCTCACTTTGAATAATGGGCTTAAGCTTAATCCAGGATAATATAAGCAGTGTTAGCTCACTGTCGTTTTTTAAAATTGAGTAATATTCCATTGTAAGATAGTTCATATATTTAATGAACCAGTGCTGGGGCTACCTTTAAAGGGTCTGGTGTACAGCATTGTGCCCATAGTTAATAATAATATGTCATATACTTGAAAATTGCTAAGAGAGTAGATCTTAAATGGTAAGTATGTAAAGTGATGGAAATGTTAATTAGCTTGCCTTAACTGTTTCACAATGCATGCGTATATCAAAACTTGTTGCACACTGTAAATATTAATTTTTATCAATTATGCCTTAATAAAAATAGTAATAAAAAAGGGAACACGATGTATATAATGACTGCTGTGTGTCACTAATCTTGAAGGAAATGACAGTGCTTTGCCTACTGACTATATTTCTTGTCTATTCCACTTGTTCCAACCCCTTCCTCTTGGCTAACTGGGTAAACAGCTTGTTCGTCACTCTTCCTGAAAGCTTTGGTTGGTCTAGGAGGCTTGCTTAGGAACTCCTTTTATGTGGGCCCAGAATACCTGATCATTTCCCTACTATAATATGTCATAAATTGCTGCTTTGGGGAGATTAAGTGATATGTTAGGCTTTTGAGTCAAACTGCATATTTTAAATTCTACCTTCTCTACTTGCTAGCCCTGTGATTTAGGTAATTAATATAATCTCTCTTTCACTCATTTTTTTCATGTACAAAATGAAGACACTAATAGTAATTATATAATAATGTTCTTTAAGGATCAAATAAAACCATACAAGGAAATATTTAATATAAAACCCTGAATAATGATGATGACAGAAAAATAAAACAGAATAATCATATTCTTTTTTAAATTCCTGTCTCTTAGTGAACTGTAAATACCTAGAGAGCAAGGACTGCATTTTGCATTACGATTTTCTATGATATTAGGGTGTGTATACGTTTTGATGTGCCCGAGATAGTCCTGGTTTATGACTGTTGTTCTGATGTATTTTCAATACCATCCTTTCTCTATTCCAAAAAGTGTACTGTTCTGCAGGATAAAATATATGGAACCCATTGCTATTCATAATAGCCAAGATATGGCATCAACCTAAATGCCCATCAGTGGATGAATAAAGAAAGAAAATTTGGTATTAATACACAATGGAATATTATTCTGCCATAAAAAATATGAAATTCTATCATAAGCAAAACACAGATAGAACTGGAGGACATTACATTAAATAAAATAAACCAGGCACAGAAAGACAAATGTAATATGTTCTCACTCATGTGAGAGCTAAAAAAATTGATCTCATGGAGGTAGAGAATAGAATGATGGTTACCAGAGGCTGGAAAGTGTAGTGGGGAAGGGGAGGGGTAAAGAGGAGTTGGTTAATAGGTACAAAAATACAATTAGATAGAAGAAATAAGATCTAGTGTTCGGTAGCACAATAGGGCGACTATAGTTAATAATATTTTATTGTATACTTCAAAATAACTAGAAGAGTAGATTTGAAACATTCCCAACACAAAGAAATGATAAATGTTAGGGGTAGTGGATATCCCATTTACCAAGATTTGATAATTACACATTGTATGCTTGTATCAAAATGTCACATGTACCCCATAAATATGTACAATTATGTATCCAAAAGAAGTTAAAAATAAGAAAGACCACAGTTTATATATACGTGTGTGTATGTATATATTTATATTTATATATATAGGTATGTGTATCTATATATCCTTAAACATAAAAGCTTCACACACAAAGGGTCTTATTTATTGAATGAGTAAATATGGTAGGCATTATCATTTAAAGTTGATTGTTCAGTATTTTAATTCTGTTGTTTTTGAAAAATACTAAAATGTGTTTGCCTGTGCATATGCCATTAACCTCTAAGAATTAAGCATTTAAGGAAACCTTTAGATTCACTTGGGTCTATGAGGAACTGTTGGATGCCATATACCTCAATGTCCGCAGAAATGTATTAAATGTTACCTTGGTGACCTAGAAGACTTCGTTTGTCTACTTATTTTATTACTCAGCTAGGACTTAAAGACACTTGGGAACTCAATAATATGAAGCTGTTGAAGCTCTTCAGTCAAAAAAAATTCTAACTTCATCCCTCCGTTTCGCTGCTGACAGCAGCACACATTTTTAAGTACAGATGTAACAGTGAAACATTGGGATTTCAAGTGGCTGAAACATATTCCCAAAGTGTTAGACAAAAACCTAGAAATTCATTGCTTGGCATTAATTACTTACACCAAACTACCAAGTTATGATCTTTTTTCTAAATAATATGGAGTTGATAAAAGCCTAGTTTTTGTCATAAAGGGGGAAAAATCAATATCATAGAAAGTAGAACAAAGTTAGAAAAAGTATATGCTAAGGCATGTTCAACTTCATATTGACAACTAGCCATAGTTAATTTTGCTAGAAGCCTTTGAGGGAACATAGCATCTGGCGTTCATATGGCACAAAACAGGCAGCCCAAAGGTGCAATTAGTTCTTTCATAGGCAGAGGGAATTTGGATCCATGAACTAGGATAGGTGATCCATAAGTTGTATATTCTGTGAAGTATAAACTTTTACTCACATATCTTTGGATCCCCCTTCTGGAGATCAACATATTGACTTAGCCAACATGTTAGTTAACAAAATTGGTAAGTGTTCCAATATTGTGATGGCGCCCTGTAACATCATGTTTATCAGTATGAGTACTGCTGAGCATTCTGGCCCAGCACTGTAGTGATATGATATGTTCATGAATTAAACTAAAAACTAAATTTAATCTGCCACTAGAAATACATATAAACTAAGTCTACAACGGCCCTCACAACCATTTGTCTACTTGAGATTTTGATTTCCCCTGATTGTCCTTTGACAATCACCATAAGTCACATATTTGACTTGTGACTACTTAAGGTGGCTGCCTAAATATAAACGGCCAGTTAGAGAGGTGCTATCTAGGGAATGCTGGCTTGCTTCTTAGGCAGTTAGCCACACAGGGGCATTTACCTTCATAAAATAAAGCCACTCTGGGTTCTAACACTCATTTTACAAGTTTATAAATCTGGTTTTGTTAATATAATGAAAGCACATTAGTGATGGGTTTGCATTTTCCAAACTCCTAAAGGGTGATATACATATAAGCAATCCAAAAATCAGGTTGGGTATTTATAATGAGAAATGCGATGTAGATTACAACAGATTGTTCCACTTGTTAATTTGTGTAGGTAAACTACAAATAAAACTGAGTTATAATCAAAATGTCCATTTTTAAACTCGGAATGGCAAATGGAATAGACATTGCTCTTATCTAACAGCATGACTCTCCCAGTAGGTCAGACAACCAAGAAACCAAGTAGAAATCAGATTGATGGACAGGACTTTCAGTTAAAGTACCTGAAGGCCATCTCATCTACTATGGGGTAGGAAACCCTAGGCTTGAGTCTAATAGCAAAGATTCCTTCTCTCTTGGACAGTTCCTAAATAAGTACTATTGGCCAATTTGTCTTCCTAGAAGCTTGTTTTCCTATTCCCCAGGCTGACCAATTCCTGTTTTGATTGACACATTCTTTCTTTAGACATATTAGTATTAATATATTCAATCATATGATATTCAAGTCCCAGAAATGTGTTAACAACTTGACTTCATTAAGCTGACTTTGCATGTCTCTATTCTGAACTGTTGTATTTAATTAATTATAGACGCCCTCTCTGAGGACAGTCTTATTTCGTCTACTTCTAAGTTATTTAGGATGGCTGTACCTTATTTTATTTTGTTAGAAAGATGAGGCCCTGATGAAACTTTGATTATATCTTCTCCTCTGCATTTCACAAATACGCAGACTTCATGAAGGCTGGAAAAGTTGTGATGAGGCCAAGGCCACCCAGATTGCTGGGGACAGAGACTAGATTAATAGGTGGCCACCAAACTGCTGAGCTCACACTTCTTCCACTCTACCACTTTGTGTCTTCAAATTTTTATACCCTTTTTATCTCTTTTTTAGAACTTGTACACTTTTCATCCTTGAAGATTGAAAATTATCTTACTTGGCTTGTTCAGAGTTTATTATTGTCACCTATCAAAGGCACAGCCCATGCAACTATCTGAAGAATAGCTCTTTCTTTATTAAAATTATTATAAAAAAAGGAAGCCAAAAATTTAAATTAATTTTTAAAAATAGCACTACATAGTTATTTTAATTTCTTAAAAGATGAAATAACAAAAGCATATTAACCTTATAATGGTGTTTGAGAATATGATAATGACAAGCACCTAGTATCAAAAAGATTTAAACTTATAGTACAATGCATAATTGTTTCTCTATGTAGAATCTTATTTGCAATTTACATAGTTGCTTTTGTAAATTACTTTGAATGTAACAAAATGGTATCATGTTTATTCATAATTTCATTTCAGATACATGGAGAATGTACATGTATAATGTTAGGCTTTGGGTGACATGCAAAACAAACACACCAAAAGTCTACCCTATCAACAAAATGTTAAAATTAAAAAAAAATTATTTACTTATTTAAAAAAATTAGTTATGGGTGCATAAGTGGTGTATATATTTGCAGAGTACACGTGATGTTTCAATACAGCGATACAGGCATAGAATATGTAATAATCAAATCAGAGTAATTGAGATATCCATCACCTCAACCATTTATCATTTCTCTGTGTTAGGAACATTCCAATTCCACTCCTTTAGTCATTTTAAAGTATGCCCTAACTTATTGTTGACATTTATTGCATTAAATCACAAAAAATACAGTTGTGCGAAGGATGTTATTAGAATAGCATACCAGTATTGATGGCCTTTTCTAAATGCCATTTTATTTTACTTTTCTTGAAAATAGAGGACAGATTTAAATTTCATTTACTTTTTGTGGATTTTTGCCCTTATTTACCAACTGATTGCCCCTTCTCTCAATATATGTTTCTCTTTTACTTTCTGTCTTTCCCTAAACTTTGGTCCCCCTTCCTTCCTATAGCTGTTAACACAACTTGTATATTTAAAAGGATCATTCAATATTTGCCCAAGATTAATAGCAATAAGGAAAACAATGGAACAAATACTTCTGATATGTGACAATTTCATCACTATAAAGGGATTTTTCAAGTGTACATTTGAATAATAGACATTTTCATTACCTTTCAATTATTAATATTCACATGTGTTTTAAATTAAAAAAGATGACAAGTTGTATGAAACAGAATATCTTTTAATTTCTGTAAACATCTGTCCATGAACATTTTAAAAATTTCAATATATTAAGGAGGTATAAGTGTTTTTATTGCATGGGTGAGTCGTATAATGCTGAAGTCGGGGTTTTTAGCATGCCTGTCACCAGAATACTGGTTCATTGGACTCAATAGGTAAGTTTTTTATCCCTGACCACCTTCCACTCTCCCTGCTTCTTGGTTTCCAAAGTCCTATATACCTCTTTGTGCCCATGTGTACCCATCATTTAGCTCCCACTTTATTAGTGAGAATCTTGGTTGGTTGTTTTTCCATTCCTGAGATACTTACGATAGTAGTCTTCAGTTCCATTCCATACAAGCTGCTGCAAAAGACATCATTTAATTTCTTTTTGTGGCTTAATAGTGCTCCATGATAAATGGAGTCAAAATTCTAGTCAAACATCAGTTGGTAATACCTGTATGGTTTTATTTCTGGGTTCTCTATTCTGTTCCATTGGTCTATGTCTCTACTTTTATACCGGTACCATGTTATTTTCATTAATATAGCTTGGAGTATAATTTAAAGCCTAGTAATGTAGTACCTCCTGATTTGTTATTCTTGCTTAAGATAGTTTTGGCTATTCAGGTTCTTTTTTGATTTCATATGAAGCTCACAACTATTTTTTCTGTATCTGTGAAATATGACATTGTTATCTTTATGGGAATAGCATTGAATCTATAAATCACTTTGGGCTATATGGGAATTTTAACAATGTTAATTCTGATCCATGTGTATGATTTTTTTTTTATTTGTATCATTTGTGATTTCTTTCCTCAGTGTTTCATAGTTTTCTTTCTAGATATCTTTCAACTCCTTGGTTAAGTAAAATCCTAAATATTTTATTTTCTTTGTAGCTATTGTGAATTATATTGAGTCTTTGATTTGGCTCTCAGCTTGACTATTATTAGTATATAGAAATGCTATTGATTTGTGTACATTGATTGTGTAACCTGAAACTTTGCTGAATTCATTTGTCAATTAAAAGGTCTTTTGATGGAATCTTTAGTGTTTTCTAGATATAAGATTATATCATCAGCAAATAGGGATAGTTTTACCTCTTCTTTCCTGATTTAGATACCCTTTATTCCTTTCTCTTGTGATTGCTCTGGCTAGAACTTGCATTACTATGTCGAATAGAAGTGGTTGTATTGTTCCAGTTCTTAAGGGGGAATTTTTCCACTTCTCCCTTTTCTATGTGATGTTGTCTGTGGGTTTGTCATATATGGCTCTTATAATTTTGAGGTAAATACTTGCCTAGTTTTTTCAGGGTTTTTATCATGAAAGGGTGCTATATTTTATTGAATGCTTTTTTTGCATCTATTGAAATGCTCACATGGTCTTTGTTTTTACTTCTCTTTATGTGGTGAATCACATTTATTAATTTAAGTATGTCGAACCACCCTTGCATCCCTTGGATCAAAACCATTTGATCATGTTGAATTATCTTTTTGATATGCTGTTGAATTGAGTTTGCTAGTATTTTGTTGAGGATAATTACGTGTATGCTCATGAGGGATATTGCTCTTCATATTTCTTTTTTTGTTACCTTTCTTGGCTTTGGGGTATCAAGATGATACTGGCTTTGTAGAATGAGTTAGGGAGGATTCCCTCCTTCTTGATGCTATGGAACAATTTTAGCAGGACAGGTACCAGTTCTTTGTAGGTCTGGTAGAATTTGGCTGTGAATCTGTTTGGTCCAGGGTTCTATTTGTTGAGAAAATTTGTATTGCTGCACAAACCTCATTGCTCATTATTAGTGTATTCAGGATTTCTATCTTTTCTTGATTCAGGCTTGGGAAGTTGTACATTTCCGGGAATTTGTCCATTTCCTTTAGGTTTTCTAGTTTGTGTGTGTAGAGGTTTTCATAGTATTCATAGATTATGCTTTATATTTCTTTGGTATCGATTGTAATGTCTCCTTTTTCATTTCTGATTGAACTTATTTGAATCTTTTCTATTCATGGTTAATATGGCTAGCGGTCAATGGATTTTATAAATCTTTTCAAAGAACTAACTTTTCATTTTGTTGATCCTTTCTATTGTTCTTTGGTTTACATTTTGTTTAGCTCTTCTCTGAGCTTTGTTACCTCTGTTCTGCTGTCTTTAGGTTTGCTTTGGTCTTCTTTTCCTAGTACAATGAGATGTGACAATTGTTTGATAATTTTCAATCTTTCTGTTCTTTTGATGTAATCATTTAAGGCTCTGGACTTCCCCCTTAGCACTGGTTTTTCAGGATCCTATATATTTTGGTAGCTTGTGTCCCTTTTTTTGCTCAGTTTGAAGAATCCTTTGATTTCCATCTTAATTGCATCCTTGACCCAAGGATTGTTCAGCAGCAGGTTGTTTAATTCCCACCACTTTGCATAGATTTGAGAGCTGCTCCTCTTTATTCTTTTTTCTGCAATTTGAGTGACTGGGTTATTCTAAAGCCTTGTCTTCAAGCTCTGAACTTTTTTCTTCTGCTTGGTCTAGCCTGCTGTTAAAACTTTCTGCTATATTTCAAAATTCCCTAAATAACTCTTTCATGTTTTATGTTTTGTTAAATATTTTCTTTTGCTGTCTCTGTCTTTAGAGAATTTTTTATTCTTCTGATTTTTTCTTTTACCATTTTTCTGTTGGTTTTCAACTTTCTCATCAATACCATTCATCTTATTTGCCATCCATATTCTGAATTCCGTATCTGACACTGCAAGAAGTTCCTTTTGGTTGGAATCTGTTGCTGGAATCCTATTTTGATCTCTGAGGGTGTTGAACTAGCTTATTTTTTCATGTTTCCATAGTTCTTATGCTTTTTCCTTCTCACCTGAAACCTCTTCTCTCAGCTCAGGACAGTTAAGTTTGCAATGCACCTGTTATCCTTTGCTGGGAACTCTCCTACATAGTGAAAAGAAGGAGAGGGTCCTGGATCACACACGTGTGTTCTTCTCTGAAATACTGACCCAGCAGGAGAGTTGCAGAAGCACTAAGAACCTGTAATGTATCTCTTCTCCTGTGTCATCTTGTTTCCCTGTCATTGCCTCATTCCAAGCTGTTGCTAGGAGATATTTGTGTGGAGTGGTGAGTTGGTCCCCTAGGCTGCAGGGAAAGCTGGACATTGGGCTGTAAAAGTCCCTCTCCACAGAGGTCGGTGGTGTGGGATATTGATTTGCCCAGCAGTGATGGTAGTGTTGGCTGTGTGAGGTTATCTAGATAGTGGCCAGAGACGTCAAGGTTGTGGGTGTCACTCCACTACACTCAGGTCCATTGGGCAGTGGCAGCATGTGGCAGGGCACAGCCTACAGCTAGCATGTCCATACGGTGCGTGGGACTGGCCAGCAGGGTGTCAGGTCCCAGGTGTGTTCATGAACATTTAACTGAGAATTTCTAGTTCTTCAGTCAAGTATTTGTTTAGTATAAGTCCACAGATGGTCACTTGAACTTTAAGTGAGTGTATTAATGTTGAAAATATCAATGAGTAACGACACCAGTCCACAAAAACAAACAAAAAAAAAGAAATAAAACAATTAAATAAGCAAAAATGAATGGCCACATTTAGAATTAGTTTAGACATATACTTGTTTTCTGAAAATTAATAATATAGACAAATATTCTAGCATTTTTCTAGCTCTTCTATGCAAACCACATTTCAAGATAAGCAAGTATTTGTTGAATTATGTGTCTTCTTGTGAGGATGAATTTCAGCTAATATATGCTGAAACATTTATAAAATTTAAAAATAATCATAGTATAATACCTGAAAAACAAGAAATCTAGGTAGTGACCATCAGTGACTGCTAAAATCATTAGGTGAAATACGGTGAGGAAATTTAAAATATGTGGATCAGTATGACAACAGTTAGACCCTCTGATAAGTCCTAACCTAACTAAGAATGGTACAACCAGATATTAAATGACTCCTGATAAACACTAAGCACTACAGTGTCATCCATAAATAATTCATGCTTTGGTTCCAATAAAATTTAAAAAACTGAACATAAATATAATGAAGCCTCTAAAAATAACTAGCCATTTCTGGTGAATATCTGGTTTGAAACACATATAAAATGGCACCAGAATACAATTGCCAAAATATGTAATATAGGAAAATCTACAGGACAAATCACCTAGTAGATGACATGGAATGGGGGGTTTTATGGATTAATGTACTAAAGGATCATGTCATCCTTATGATAGACTGTTTCCAAAATTTGATTAAATAAAAGTAATTAAAATACATTTTGAGAAAATAGAACATTGAACAAAACCTGGTTATTTTATATTATGATAAGGGTTTTTGGTTAATTTTACAAGATATGAAAATGGTATTATGGTTTTTTTTAATGTGCTTACCTGAGATATGTACTGAAATATTTACAAAGGATGTTATATGGTGGCTGGAATTTACATATGACACTTTAAGAAAACCATTTTTAAAAATGTTGAGAAAGAGGATAGAGTAAATATAAATGACTACTATTGTTGAAGCAATGATGAGCATATATGGGCTTTATTAAACCATTATTTTTGTTTAGGGTGTAATTTTTCAGAATAATATGATAAACATTAACAAGTAATATTGGGATGGCTCCAGCACATAGATGAACAAATGATTGAGCTTCCAGAATTCTGCACCATAGAGTGTGGCAGTTGGAGTTTTAGTCTGGAAGACACTTTACAGGATATAAATTTAAATATCTAGAAAATTTTATTGCTAATACCAGTAAAACATCTATCAAAGTTTAACTTTGAAGATAGTATATCCTGGAATATCCACCGTAAAATAAATTAGACAATATTTAATAAATAATACACAAGAATTAATTTGCTTTTTTTGTTTTGGTGACTAGATAGATGAATGTCTGAAATATCTTATTAAAAAAAACTAGGACTTTGGATTTAGAATTATTTTTCTCTAGGGTTTTATTTTAATTATTATCATGAGTAATTAAACACCTAGACCAGTTGTCTGATAAAAACCATATCTAGGGGGAAACAAAAAACATGTCAACTGAATTTTTTTTATAAAATTAAAAGTGTGTATATATGTATATTCCAGAGGTATCTAAGAGTTAAACATAAAAATTTTTAAAAAATGAAAGTACTAGAAGAAAATATGTAATTCATTTTGTTTTCACATCTCAGCAGAGGGAAACCTTTTTAAGGATGACATGAAACCCTGAAGACATAAATAAAAAAAACAAAACTAGCATGTTTGGATGCATTAAATAATAACAATAATAATACAAAATAAGTTTAGGGAAAATTCTGTATTAAACTATAGACAAATGCCAAACTGGTAAAGATACGTAAAATATTTATCATTTTTATCCAAGAAAAAGAGGTAAAGTTTTCAACAAAAGAATAGCACAATATATCATAAGAAAAAGTACAACTCAAGAGAAATATAGTCAAAGAATGTAAATAGGCAGAAACATGCGCGCGCGCGCACACACACACACACACACACACACACAATGTCTCTTGTACCAAAACTAACTTAATCTGATACTTATTTTTAATAAGCTTGATGAAAATTGAAAATAGAGACCTTTTTTAATCTTTAAATTGGCAAAAATAAAAAGTAATTGATAATGTACTCTATCAATAAGCATGTGAGGGAATGCATAATTTTATACATTGCTGGAGGAAGCACAAATTGTTAAATTCGTCCTGGGTTTGGAAATGTGGATTAAGAATAATGTACCTAGATTTTGAAAACAATTTCATTTCAATGTATTTGTCTTGAAGACATACTTGCCTACGTTTCTAGTGTATATTTCACAGATTTCATCGAAACATTTTATATTAGCAAAGAGATGGAAACAGCTCAATTGTAAAACTTAAGGGAATTAGATATATAAGTCAATTAAAAAGTGGAATACTATGCAGTTATTAAAAAGAATAAAGCCTTCTGATATATTCTGATGTCAAACTGTCCCCAAGATGTATTGTTAAATTACAGGGGGAAATGATAAGGCTAGTGGGAAAAACAAACAAACAAACAAAAAACAGTGCTAGGATTTGCTTGAAAAATTCATGAAATATCCCTGATAGAACACAGAAAAAGCTAATAATAACATGTACTATTTTAGGCAGGAGAGCTGGTGGGCCAAGGGAGGAAAGGTAATTACTTTTTACTATATGCATTTCTTGTTTCTCTTGAATTGTGTATCATGTGCATATAACTATTCCGTAGCAAATTGAAAACTGATTAATATTTCCAAGGGGTTGGTGAGGACTAGAAAAATCTTATTCTAATCTGAACTTCTGTAGTAAGTCCCAATACTTAGTGCAGGTCTTTAGATGCCTGGACCATAATTTTGGACTCAGTTTGAGATCTGCCTGGGGATCCTGGGTGCCTGGCCAATCTGTCTGTGGCTTTGCTTATGGTCAGGTTGTGGTGGAAGCTGGTCTCACTGAGCACTCAGAGCCCCTCGAAGGGACAGTGTTTTGTAGAGCAATCGCCAGCCTCACAGGCTCTTTCGGGTGTCATTAAAATATTTTCTGAGTAGCTGGGACTATGGGTACATGCCACCACAACTATCTAGTTTTTTTATTTTTTTGTAGAGATGAGGTGTTGCTCTTGATCAGGTTGGTCTTGAACTTCTGGCCTCAAATCCCAAGAGTAACCTTTCCATTATTATCGCTATTATTTTATGTATTAAATATGACCTGTGTTTTTGCAGCTATTTTTCTTATTTTCTGTGTTCATTCTTGTGGCTATGTAGGTTTTAAACCTCAGAGGTTTTTCTTTTCTTTTTAATCCTTTACTCTCCTCTATAGCTACTTGGGCTTTCCTTCCTTCACTTTCTCCTTTTCCCCTCTGCTGGCTGCTGCCTGGAATCCTCCTGCCTGTCCTTTGATTCCTCTTCTCTTCATCTCTGGGCTACTTCTGGGCAACATCTGCTCACTTTATCACAGAGCAGCATGATTATAAACAAATAAATTACTTAGGGTGAGGTTCATATTTATTAACATTTTCAGGAAGCTGGGGAGGGGAGGATTGTCAGTATGCTCAAGGTTTAGTCCTGTTACCAAGACATTCAAGAGTGGTGCACAGACAATTTAGCCTTCCTGAGCTTTTAATTCATCTTAGTCCAGCTCCCGCTGTGTTTCTTGCTCCTCTCATTTCGGTTGGAGAAACATTTCATAGTTCTGGCAGATTAGGTCCAAGTGACCTATATACTTTTCCCTAATTGAGTAATTCAATTTCTACTAGTTAATATTAACCCTCTAATATTTTCCATCTGCAATTGAATAGATTTATTTTCTGAAGGCCCTCTCTGGTGTATGTCACCCAATGAAAGACGTGGGAATTAAGCAATGAAATGTATATATATATATAAAATATTTGTTAATTAATACTGATTCCTAATTGTTCACTGAACACATATTTATGGAGCATCTACTAGTGCAGCGCTAGTCAAAGCAAGGTGAAAAAGGTGTCTAATGTGCAATTAATTCTATCTGCCTTGAAAAACATAAATCATCTTATCATTTATCCTCATCGCAGGTATTTTTCATTGTTTATCCTCTATTAGAGTGTCTTAGGTCAGGTTTCCTAGAAGCAGTTCCTGAGATGAAGATTGGTGTGCAAGAGATTTGTTTTAAAAAAATGCTCATAAAAGACCGGTAAGGGAGTAGGGGAAACAGGGCAGAGCAGGGAAAGTAGCAAAACAAGGGTATGATCTCAGGCAAAGCCCCTTAGAGCAGCCCACATTGCTGGGGCACAGATTCCTCATCACATGTTAATTGGCAGAGACATTGGCATTTGCAGAATTGCAATTTGTCTCTTTGCTTGTATCTTTTTAAAGATAAAATTTTTCTAAGTTCAGAGACACTTCCATTGGAGAAAAAAGTGGAATTATAATATGAACTTATCTCTTTTTACTTAGAATAATAAAATTACCCCATTTTTATAAAGGTAGTTTACTCCATTAACCAAAATACCTCTATTAACATTTGGTAATTTATCTGACACCTTAATGTAATAATCTATTATTTCCTGCTACATATTTTTATGGATTTTAGATTCAATTATAATGTAATTGTACAAGTATTTACTTCCCTTCTGATGAGTAATCCATGGAGATACCAGGACATCTGTGGGATTTGTTTACTATATATTCTACTTCTCCATATTTAAAAATATTGAAGCATTGCAGAAAAAGAAAACTAGAATTGGAATCAACAGATACTCTGGCATCCTTGATCTGCCACTAAACAAATAAGATTTTAGTCAATTTATTTATCTAAGATAAGTTTCTTCATTCTTCTAAAGAGGGTCCCTTTTAACTCATAGATTATATTAGAACTCATACCTCAGACTCAAGTAGTATTATGTATTTTTGAAAACAATGACCAATTATGTTTAAGAGATGAACAGATGGAAGATACTTCTGCGAGACTCACCTGGAGCTCTCAGATCAAACCATATAGGTGACAAACTGCTACTTGCACACTGTCTTGACTCAGGCCTTCATCACTTGCCTCACCAGTAGTTTCTGTTCAGCCGCCTCATCCAAGAAAGTCGCAGTTGGAAAGATTATCTAGTCAAACCCTCAAATTTTTCAGATGAGCCAGTGGGATTGTAGAGAAGGCAATCAGTGTGTCAGAGGACACAAAATTAGTTCAAGGAAGAACAGGAATTGCATGGTGTATGTTGACTCTTAGACCATGGCTCTTTGTATTACATAGGCTGCTCTCATGCAGAAGTGAAATATTTCTCTGCTATAAAATAAGATGGCCAGGCCCTTGTCTGCTTCAACTCAATGTACTAAGCTTTAAGAAAACTAAGCAGAACACTTTATACTTAAAAATGATAATGCAACTAAAGAGTTGTCCAAAAGAAATTAATATGAGTACTATGATTAGCTATACTATTGAAATTTATTTGTGCTATTTTTTCATAGAATTATAGTATTAGAGAAAAGCTCCTAAGTTATACTTGACATTCTCTTTCATCTAGTTTAAAATCCAGGATAATAATTATGCTGTTTAAACTGGATTTTGCCTCGTGGCCTCCAAATTAGACAGCACAAATCTTTTAATTATTTAAAATAAAATACTTTTTAAATGTTTACATTGCATGTAGCTTCTTTCAGCACATCTCCTTCAACTGAGCTCACACTATAGCTAGCAATAGGATAGTGTTACTAATATTCATCTGGGAACCACATTATACGTTATAAAACTGATATGATGGTATGCCAAAGTTGCTAGATATGACTTTGTGAGAATCCACTGTGTTCTAAATGAAGAGTAGTTCAGGATTTCATGCTTGTATGTCATACTTGTTCTATTACCTCTGTCTGGAATGAGCTTCCACTGTCTTAATTTGGTTCCTTCTTACTCATAATTCAAGACCTAAGCTGAGAAGCTTTCTTAATATGACACCAAAAGCACAAGTAATAACAATAAAATAGGTAAATTGTATTATATAATAATTAGAAATGTTTTTGCTGCAAATGAGATAGTCATGAAAGTGAAACAACATCCCACAAAATGGGAGAAGATATTTGCAAATCATACATCTGATGAGGAACTTGTATACAGCGTATAGATAACTCAATAATAAAAAGACAAGTAATACAATTTAAAAATGGACAAAGGATTGAAATAGACATTTCTTCAAAAAATATATAAAATGGCCAATAAGCACATGAAACAGATGCTCAATATCTTTATTAGGAATATACAAATTAAAACTACAATCACGTACCTCTTGGTACCCGCTAAGATGGCTATAAACAAAAAGAAGAACAGTAGTAAGAGTTGGTGAGGATATAGAGAAATTGGAAGCCTCATACATTGCCAGTGGGAATACAAAATGGTGCAGTGACTCTGAAAAACCATTTGACAATTTCTCAAAAAATTAAACATAGAGGAATATTATGACCAAGAAATTTCACCCCTAAATGTATATTCAAGAAATAGAAACATGACTTCACATAAAAACTTATACACATAAATGTTCATACAACATTACTTATAATAGCCAAAAAGTAGAAACAACCCAAATATCCATCAGTTGATGAATGGATAAATAAAATGTGACTATTTTTATTTATGACCATATTTTATTGGACATAAAAATATATATGAATAAAATATAAAATAAAAATATATAAATAAAAATAATACATACTACAAGAATGAACCTTGAAAACATTATGCTTTGTAACGAAGTCAGTCACAAAAGACCATAGTGTGTACTTGCATTTGTATGGAATGTCCAGAACAGGGAAATCCATAGAGACATAAGGTGGATAGTTGTTTAGGGCTGGTAGAGCAGGGGCAGAAGGCAGGAAGGGAAGATGATGAATGACACTGATAGCTATAAGCTTTCTTTTAGAGGGGACCAAAATGTTCTAAAATCTGATTTTGGTGATGGTTACGAAATCATATGAATATATTATGCATTTAATTATAAACTATAAAGGGGTGGAGTGTATGCTATGAATTATATCTCAATACTATCTCAGTGAAGCTGTTAAAAAAAATCAATGCCCTAAGCTTAAATGTGGCCTCTAGAATGATTTTCTTGAAACCCCAATTTGACCTAATTATCCTTTCTGTGGGTTACTGGTGCTTATCTTTATGTTAACATAAAAATCCCTCATATGTCTTATATTTATGTTAACACAAAATGCCTCTTACCACTAAACTAAGAATTCCTCATGATCAGAGATGAATTCTTCCTTATTATTATTTTTATTTTTGCCAGAGTCTAGCATAGTTCCTCATGTATAGGAAGCATACAGCTGAACTTAACTATATTGTTCCTTACATTCAAACAGCCTTTTGAGATTATTTCAGAATTTTTTTTTAATATAAGAAGGACTTATAGATAGGAAAAATATCTCTCTGAATGTTAGAAAATGCCCTGTGCAATATATTCTTTTTTAATGAAGGAAAGTTTTTGCATTGAAAGTGTGGATGATAAGGATATGTTACAAGACCAGACAATCAATATTTACGTACAGAAAGGGACAAAATGTTCTGGGCCATTGATATCATTTTTATGAGGGACAATCCAGATCAGACTCATTTTACTTTCTTCTTGTTATGTAAATCGTATAAATCAAAAAAATTCTTATGATTATTTTATCTTTTATTAAAGCACCATTAAGCTTTTCAAACATTGTTAATCTGCTCTGACTTTTTCTTGCCTCATTATACTTGAGCGAAAGAGCTGGACTGAACTACTAAATCCTTGCTATTCAAATATTATTATATGGTTTTACTAAAAAATTTCATTGTCATCCTAGTTTCATTAATAACACTAGAATATAATTTGACATGACTTTTTAAGACAGCTTTAAGCTCTATGTAACAATTATAAATTGGTTTTATATTCGAAGTTATCCTTAAGAAAATAGAAAGTCCCTTAACTCAGTGATTTGCAAGATTTTTTGATCTGAACTCTTTTTCTTCAGCCAAAATCTCATTCGAAATCCAGTATATAAGTCATAAGAACAGAGTTGCTCTACTTATTTGGGACTGAAAAAGGGGCTTAAGAGACCCAACCTCTAGCCATCGTAGTCCCTGGGGCACCTCCAAAGATTGCTTAAGGGTCCTTAGAGTAGAAATCATTGCCTTTTTGGAAAGTAGGCCTAAGCATCTCCCTGCACCTGGGGGATTATATTTTTTATAGTAACCAATTACCTTGAGCTAAGCTAATGTAAGGACATTTTGTTAACTGATTAGCTAACAGTGGCACCTACCTATATATATGTGTGTTTGTATATGTGTGTGTATATACACACAGTATATATATATATATGTGTATATATATATAACTATACATATATGGTTTTATGGACTTTTTATAGGCTTTTTTACTAGAAAGGTGTTAATAGGTTAACACAGTGATAACACACTGGTGTGATGAAATTAGATATGGAAGGGTTTGCATGCAATATTTTACTGGTAATATTTAATGTGCCAATTTTTGCAAATGATTCCCCTGGAAAAAAAATCTGAGGTTATTCCCATAGTAAAATTATTTTTATACTTTGTTTTTCTTCATTAAAGGCCCAAATTAAGGTAATACAGAAAGGAGTGAAGTAACAGCTGGCATGAGGATTTTTTTCAACCTTGGATATGACTTGAAACCGGGTGAGGGAGTGAACAGGTCCATCCAGGAAGGCAGGAGGATGGGCGAGAACCTTTTCTTCCCATCCTCCTTTGACTTCTCCCCCTCCTCTTTTTTTTTTTTTTTCTTTTTCTCTAGACCTCGATCTCAGTCTCTATCTCTATCTTGTTTTCTCTCCTTTCTTCTGGAGAGTACCAGAGATAGGTCTCCCATTCACCCCTAATGGGACCTTCAGTAAAACCTTTAGCGTTCACCTCATTTCTTCATCTATGCAGTAAAGATAATCACGATGCCTCCCTTGTGGTGTGTGTTGTGCGATGACTCCAGAGACAGTCCATGTAAAGCACCTAGCAGAGTGCCTGGCTTATAGTTAGGGCTCAATGAATATTAACAGTTGATCTTTTGATTGGTTGTTTCCTTTTCCTTTCTCTTCCCTTACTTGCTTACATTTCATTTTAATACTTAATGTGTGCTGTTTCTTATTTTCACTTAAGAAAAAAATGCTACCTGTTTTTGTTTGGTTTTTTTGAATGTTTTAGGTTGAACATGTTTTAATATAATAATGGGTTATAAGGGAAAAGCAAAATATTGTTACTCATGAATATCTAGAATATAAAAACTGGGATGCACAAAGCAGCAAATGTAAGTTAACAGGGATTTTTGGCATTCTGTGACTTACTAAGGGTCGAGTCCTAGATTTAAACAGTTTTTGCAGGAGTTGGTCACTCACAATTGAGAAAAAAAAAATTTAGAAATCCGGGAAAGGTAAGGAACTAATATTTGACTTTTGGGGAATCATTTATAAGCAAAATGTTTTTAATAATTTCAAGTTATTTATAATTTTTAAGCTTTTTTTAGTTATTTCCTAATATTATTGATGTTGCTGTAACTAAAGGGAGAAAATATTGGTCTGTTTGGTTTAAGTGATTTTTTGAAGATCAGAAGGTGTGAAGCCAGCCAGAGGAATGGGGTGGGAACCCTGACCCTTGCCAGGGCAGTGCTCCCAGGGTCTTTTCAAATCACAGTTTCTGTGTTTCCTGAGGTTCTGCTTACACTCATTTCTCATCATCTGCTGCAGACTGACCATTTGTAAAAGAGCCTGGAACCACATTTTAGGCTTTTTAACTTCATCAGTACTTTCACTTTTTAAGCAAACACACACACACACACACACACACACACACACACACACACACACGGTTAGAGACCCTACAAACTTGCTCACACTGCACTGTTGTAAGTATTTTCTTTTCAAAATTGGTAGTGGGGAAGCAGGGCAGAATTACATTAGTGGTTTTCAGTTAATTGTGCTTAAAAGGTTAAAAACAAAGAGAAGGAAATCAGATGTGAAGCTATTGCCTGTATTGGAGCAGCACTTACGCACAGGGAGGTAGAGAGAAGCCTTTGAGGGAAGAAGGTTAGGTGCAGATACTGAGGATTGGAACCTTTTTTAAGTTCCTCTCTCTGATAATATGACCCTAAAGCCCTGCACTGGCTACTGTCAGAGCATATGCCTCCATAACTAAAG
>CAUYRT010030650.1:0-14829 GCA_963574885.1 Lepilemur ruficaudatus
GAACATTCTTACACTGCTGGTGGGACTGCAAATTAGTGCAACCTCTGTGGAAAAGAATTTGGAGATACCTCAAAGAGCTAAAAATAGCATTATCATTTGATCCAGCAATAGCACTATTAGGCATCTACCCAAAGGAACAAAAGACATTCTATAATAAAAAGATTTGCACTCGAATGTTTATGGCAGCACAATTCACTACTGCAAAGATGTGGAAACAACCCAAATGCCCATCAATCCATGAGTGGATTAATAAAATATGGTATATGTATACAATAGACTACTGCTCAATTACAAAAAACAGTGGTGATCTAGCACCTCTTATATTTTCCTGGGTAGAGCTTGAGCCCATCCTCCAAAGTGAGATATCCCAAGAATGGAAGACTAGGCACCACATGTACTCCCCATCAAATTGGCACTTATCTGATCAACACTAAGGTGATCACACGGTAGTAATATTCATTGGGGTTGGGGGGATGGGAGTGGGTAAACCCACAACTAATGGATGCAGTGAGCATTGTAGAGGGGAAAAGGCATGCCTCAAATCATGGTTTGGGTGTGGCAAAGTCATAACATGTAACCAAAATGTTTGTACCTCCATAATATCCTGAAATAAAAAAGAAAAAAGAAAAGAAAACAGACATAAAACCCCAGCATAAACAAAATTTAGAGGCAAACAAATATAAAACCAAAGTTAAATGGCGGAAAAAATTGACTAGACAATTCACAGAAGACAATGACTAAAAAATGCTTTTAACACTGAGCATGTAAATGAAAACAAGATGCCACTTAATATTTTACTAGGTTAGCAAATTTCTTGTTTTTAATAAGAATATTTAGTGCTGCAGAAGTTACAGGTGACATAAGCACCCTGTAGACTCCTGAAGAAATCACTAAACTCAGTCACGAGCTCTGTAACCTTGGATGAGTTGTTAAACTCTTCTGGGCCTTGGTTTTCTCACCTATGCCACCTAGTACCCATCTTATAGAAATGTTGGAATTATTTAGGATGATATTTGTAAAAGGCAGAGCACAGTATGTGACATTTTCTAAGGCAGGTATTATTACTAGTATTTCTGAGAAGCAGTGTGACAGGATGTAGAAAGGGCTTCCTCAGACTCTTGCCATCATTGCTTTCACATTTCACTTTACAAATATATTTGAGGGTGGGATGATAATTTTCATGCAAATTTTCTAGCCCTAGTAACAATTCAACTAAAGCATTTAGTTTTAAGAAAACAAGTTATTTATACAATAAGCTAAAGAAAGAAAATCTTCCTACATGAAGCCTTTACAGTCATACTACATGTGCTCTCAAGATGTTTGTAATGCCTGCTGCACAGAAATCCCACTTTAGGTCACTAGCAATCACATGGATGCTATGAGAAAGATAATCAAAGTACTCAGAAATCATTATCTTTCTGCTTGAAGTTTCCTGAAGTGTAACAGCTGGGAAATCTCTTGTAACCACAGTGTAGAAATATATTTGGATACTCTTATCTATTCATTTTATCTTTAATTGATCAGTAACAAAACCATGTGCTATACTGAATAAAGAGTCAACTGTATTTGAAGTCAACAGATCAATGAAAATCAAGACTTCGGTTTCTTATGTCCTCAATCACACTAGGGGGCACTTGATCAATGCCTTTTAACTTTAAAAAGCATTAGATTTGTAGGCTTAATCAGTGCCTTTTATATTTGAGATCAATTGGGCAACAAATATGAATGAAATAAAATGCAAATGGACTTGTCTTAGTTACAAACACTGGGATTAGGAGATAGTATATCAGAATAATTGGGCTGCTCTCAGAGAAAAATATTTCCAATAGCTCTTGCTATAGGACTACTAGATATCACAGTGACTATCAAAGAGTAGACTGCCACAAACAGAAGTTGAATCAACAAGTAGATGAATGGTTAGGTAGCAACTGGGGAATCATTTTCTTCCTGTGATGAATTTCTTGGCTATGGGAGTACCAGCAAGGAGGGGTGACGGGCATCCTGAGTTGCCTGCTTGACAAGAGCTATGAAACATAGTCACATACACTAACTATTTCCTACATGGTAGCCGAAATAGGTAGAGAGGGGAGAAGGAAGTACAGGCAGTAGAAGAACCATTTATGTATTTGTCCCACAGTAAATGCCTTGTGTCTATTTACTCATCAGTTAATGCTTAAAACATAAAAATAAAGAAATCAATGTTCATGGAAGTGGAGAAAATTCAAATCACACAGGTAGTAAGAGGCAGAACTTGTATTCAAACTCTGAACTGTCTGACTCCTAAGCTCATCTGAAAACTCTTTCCACTGTAGAACATGAAAAACATAAAGAAAGGAAAAAAAAAAAAAGAGAAGCTAGGGGAAGAGAAAGTGGAGGAAAAAGACCATAATGTTAATGTCAGAGAAATAATAATCTATACCACATGGTTACAAGTTTGCTGGGTATTAATAATCATTTAGAACACAGGTTCTATGGGAAAATAAATTGGGTCGAAACAATGACTTACCAAATAACTTTAGGAACTCAAGAAATTAAGCTGGGAATTTTATAGGTACATAATACTTTGGATATTTTAAGGTACTCCTATATCTCTTTTATCACTTAAAAAATATCTTATTAAAGCTCCAAGAAAATTAAATAATACCCATCTGAAAAAGATCCTTCATGAAATCCAAGAAAACTTTCATTAACCTGAATATGTTACAACTTTGTGTATACTGGAGAAAGTTGCAATAAATTAAAACTGCTCAATAATTCGAGCTTAATCAAAGATCATGTCTTGTTTTAACCCTTGGTGTTTTATTAATGTTGTCAAAACATTCACCCTAAAAAATTTGTCTATTCACCTGCCTTAAATTATACAGTATGTACAGTTCTAATCTTTAATGGCTTGGGACCATAGAACCTGAATGGAGGTCATCACTGTGAATATCTGACGTACAGGATAAGAAATGTTATTAATAGTTACACATATATTAAAAAAATAAGCTAAAGTCTAGAAGTCAGATTTTTTAAAGCTAAACACCTGATATATTAGTTTTCTTGTTTACAAACAAAGCATATTGAACAAGAACACATATTAAAGTTAAGTAAGGGCTTTGGGCAAGTTTTAAAGTTATCATTAACTTTATATTTCTGTAGTTTTCTGAATCTCAGAAAAAGTTTCAATCGAAAAAACGGATTTCTAAGTACTTTCATTATCTTTCTCATGGTAGCTGTGTGATTGCTAGTGACCTAAAGTGGGATTTCTGTGCAGCAAAAGATTATAATTTACAAATGACTTTTTATGTGATAACTATAGCCATGTGCTGCATAACGATGTCCCATAAACTTATAATACTGTATTTTTACTGTACCTTTTCTATGTTTAGATATGTTACATACAGAAATACCACTGTGTTACAACTGCCTGCAGTATTAAGTACAATAACATGCTGTACAGGTTTGTAGCCTAGGAGCAATAGGCTACACCATATAGCCCAGTTGTGTAGTAGGCTATAAAATCTCCTAAGGACACATTTTTTAGAATGTATACACATCATTAAGGCAATACATGACTGACTTTCAAGGTTATTTATTTGCACAAATAGTTCAAAAAGGTACTGTGCTTTCTATAGACTGATTTCACATGGATAGTTTCTAAACTCAAATTTGAATAACAATTACAGGCATAACTAATGATCATCTTATTTTAAGAAGTCACATATTATATCTTAATATGTATTATGTGGTTTAAAATATACGTATATCAAATATTGATTTTCTAAAAGTCTTAATTTTTTAAGGAAAAACTGTAAATATTAACTATTTTCTAAGAACACAGTGGGGATTTCAGGCCTTGGGTCAGGAAACAGTATTGTGTCTTTTTTCTCTAACAATGGAATAGAAGCCATATAGTTTTGTTGTATAATTATTCACTTAGGCATACATAAAACAAAATATTCTTATTAGATTTCACTGGGATAAAAACTGGCCTGAATTAGTGAAAGTCATATATTATAGAATATTTTGAAAGATTCACTGTTTTATTATTTTCATGTAAAATAATAACTCTACTCAACTGCCCACAAAAGGTTGCCAAGCACATATCCAACTAAGGCTCCTTTAATGACTAAACAAGCCCTGTTTGATAAATGTGGTATCTGAAATCATAATGAATATCCATAGAAATCTGATGGTTCTTAGGGCTAGTTTATAATAGTTAAGAGACACTAAGTGATTCAATCTTTTGAGATCTTATTCATCCTAACCAGTGAGTTGTTAACCAGATGACACATAGCTAGAGTGCTAATGAATATGTAACATCTCTTGTTTTTCAGCTGGAGATAAGTATGTGGTTTTGCAGTATTCAATGTACCTTTTGCATGTTCTCTACTGCATTCTCAGAGATCAGCAGGGAAAAGAGAAATTGACTCTTTCTTATAAGGCAGCCCTGCAGTATTTCTTCTTCTTTTTGGTTATGAAACAGAAACGGAGTCATGACCTGTACTATTTCTGTTCACTCTGGTTTTAACATGAGAAAATGCTGTCTACATTCAATACTTGTCTACATTCAACACATATATTTTGGAAGGTTCAATGCTTTTTTACTGACTCATACTGTTGTCAGTCTTTTTCTTTTTTTAAAGCTCAATTTACTTATGTAGAGTGTAGTCAATTCTGCACTCCCAATTTATTAGCCTTGTCAATTTTATCTAGAGGCTTTGCTCAAACAACACTCCTTCTAGTTATACCAAACCCAGGCTGGATACACAGAAAAAAGCAGTAAGAAGGTTTAGACTTCAAATCCCAGATCCCAGGTGGCAGTGTAACATCACAGGAAAATTTCATCATGCTCATTTATAATTTCCAAATGTGTTATATAGAAACCTATGATTCTACTGTTATTATAAAATTCTTATCCTTACACAGGTTAACTATTCCTCTACTAAAATATGTTTTATTTAGCTGGATCAACAGATGAAAATAACACTCTAATCAGAGATAACCTTTTCAACTTCACTTGATTCTACTTCACGTGTATTTTTCTCTCCCTTTGGAAAATCTGAAAGTAAAGCCTGTATAAATAATATCAACTCCTTACCAAAAAGCTGTCACTTTAAAGAAAGAAAATCTTTCTACATATTCTTAAATTAGCATGCAGTATATTTAGAGATCCAGAAAATATAGTTAGGGAAGGAGAAAATAAAAAACAGCGTTAACTTAATTTTCTTTTCTTTGGTTAGCTCTGTCTGTTCTTACATATCATTTATGTAAAGTTCTATTTGGAAATCTGGCCTTTGAAATATTCTTCCCTAATGGAATGTAAAAAAATGGAACAAAAGATGATTACTCTTACTGCACAAACAAATGTATTAGCATTTATGTAGTAGTTCTAGAAAACAACAAAGACAATAACGGTATTTCACACAGTAAGCAGTTCTTTTAGTGCAGCTGAAATATTTACAATTAGCCTATTTCATAATCATTTGCCATAAAGGAATTCTGACTCTAAAATGATAGCCCTTTTGATGGAAATGCTAATGTTTGAAATTTTAGCAAGGAATGATACAGGAAGAAGCATAATGCTTTTCTGTGTTTATAAAATTTTCCTTCATTTCAATGTGTCCAAGAGTACTCCGATTCAGCTGAATTTGTAGGAGAAGATGAAAAATAATTGTTCAAAAAATTATGAATAATGGTTCCGTTAAGCCTGCAGCTGAGAAAATTGCCAATATGTATTTATTGGACAAAAGAGGACTTTGAGATGACCAATTCATTTTGGCAAGTAGCTTACCAAAGCTATGACCAAGCATGACTGTTTTATTAAATCCGAAAGTTTATTACATCATATAAAAGTAATTCAAAGTTCCCATAACCTCTGCTAGAAACCTATCTAGTAGGCTGAATGTAGTCCTCTAAATGGTCATAATGGTACTCATATCTATTTCACTTTCTTCCCAGAAATTGTCCATTATCATTCAGTGAAACAGATATATTAATAGACCTTTACATACTAAGAAACTCCCCAAAGACCTCTTAACAGCATGAGACACCACCCAAATCCAAAAAAAAAAAATGCCAGCACAGACATATTTATTTCTAACAGCTTGATAACAAGGGGAAAAAAAGCGTTCCCGAACCTCACTACTTACCTAGGAGTTTTGCGATGATGTAAAGGGCTTGCCCCCAAAGAAATAGTTTTCCATCACGGCCACAGTTGCTAGGAAATCTCTTTTGACTACCAGGGTTCTTTTTCTCATATTCTACAAAGTCAGCTGGCACATAATAGTACTTTGGTATGACAGGATATCCTATGGAGTTTAAAAATAAGTATATAAAATGTAACAAATCAGTGTCCTCCCCAAAATTTCCCTTCAAGAAACTGTAATGATTAGAAAGCAGGGAGAAATGTTGTACAGGAGGTAACAGATTTGATAAGCTATAGAAAATTGGATATTCTGGTTCCTTTCAGATATTGCCAGTGAAAAACATGGAGAAAAGCTTGACTTGAAAACACTCATTTGACAGCATATTGTTATGCTTTAGCCAACAATGTCTACATAATCTCCTTTAACATTTAATTTTTAATACCTTTAAATGAATCAACAAATATACAGTATGCAAACATTTAGAGCCATAGAGGAAGCTATTTTTAATAGGATTAGTGTGTAGAACCTCCACAAATGAGGTACTGAGTAATCTTAAATGAAGAATTATAATGCTGAGTCATTGCGTAGAGCAAAGAAATCCCCATATAAGCATTAAGCCCATTATCTACTATTCAATATCATTAAAGAGAAAAAGCCATCTTCCCCTGTGACCAAGCCATTTAAGAATATTCCTTGGTAAAAAGTAAAAAGGTCTGTGATATACAGAGACTACTTTGAATATCACTCTCTGAACATGATGAAGCCTACAGTGAGGTACCTTAAACTACTACCTCAATATGTCAGTGATCTACCACTGAATACTAAAAATCTGATTCAAGGGATTTCAAATATTATATGCACCACAAAATTTATCACATTATTTCTCACATTGGACAGTGATTATTTGTAGCATAAAGGCAAAAATAACTGCTTTTAAACATTAATATTTATTTGAAATTCAATGTTCATCCATAAACATTTCACAACTTTTAACATTACAAGCATTTGAAAGGGTGAGCACACAATATGAAGTATTTACTCTGAAATATTCGTGGAAAACCCCAAAGAATATCACAAACAAAATGTGAGATAGGAATACGGCCCAGTGCTGTGATTGCCAGTTTGTGTATCACATCTATAAGGTTATTCTTTTTTTTTTTTAACTAATGCACCATAATTTTTACCTTCCATATAAATATGTTTTCAAAGTTGTTCATTCATAAGAATATATTCTTATTCTATTAACACTTTCAAACCCCAAAGAAATCTAGAACATCTCCTTTGGAATTCCTTTGACAATTAGTTTTACAGTTATACAGAAAAGTCAGTTATGTTTCTTTTATGGTCCCTGCTGATGTTTGGTTAAAACCAATAAACCCTTACTCATAAGACTGGGTCTTCTGACCATTTATAAAATATTAAATCCATCCTCAAAGGATGACATTTTAGCACTGTGGCACACGTTCAAAATACAATGCTAAATGTCCTAGAAGCAACTCCAAAGAGGAGGCCAGAATGTTCTTGGCAATGCTAGTACCTTTAGATAAAGACGGAACCTGTCCAGATAGCCCTCTGCAGGGGCAGCACTCACCTTACTAGAGCATTTTTGGTGACCTGAATAAAAAACAGTCACTTTACATTATTGCCACACTATATAGAGTAAAGGAATTATATAACAGATGAACAAAGTCTGCCCACCTGACAAACTACTTTGGAATTACTATAGCTATGACCACCTAAATTCATCTCCATCCTTGTCCTGCTTAATGAACTTCTTTTATAAAAACAGACTTGCTATAATGAATTAATAGGGGTTATTCTTTCTAATTTCATTTGAGGCCTCATTCATTTTTTCAATTTCATATAAATTGTGTTTTATAAAGAACTCATATATTTCAAAAGAAAGCTAGGAAAATGTTGGTAGGAAGAATTTATTCAAAAAGCAACTATACCTTCTGTGGTCTGATGTAGTACTGGAGTCAAAAGATCCTGATATTCCTTCACTTGTCTGGTATTGCCTCTAAAAACTCCTAAAATGTAAAATATAAAATCCAAAGCTCAACAAGCATCTCAAAAATTTTATCTTAGAAAAATTTATTTGCCCAGTTACAGCTATTTTGGTAATTTTCTGTGCAAATGACAAAAATAAAATTGAAAAAGTCATACAAATGTGTGTGACATTTTCCAAGAAATCGACTTTAGAAAGTCATGTTAGCATTCAGAATCAAAAGCTGAATTTTAATTGACATTTATTCTTAAGTATAAAATTATATATATTCACATCACAGATTATAGTATTCATGATTCCTATTAATAAAATGTTTTTCTTTGTAAATATGAATAATATATTGGTATCATTTTTAAAATTTTTTAAAGTATTTTTTAATTCTTAAAATGATTTAACATTCACTTAGAAAGCAAAAGGATATAGCATTTTGAAACGCAGAGCAGTTAACATCACTGAAGTACAGACTATTTTGCTAGCTGAAAGAAGTCATATTTGATTTCTGTTCTTCTTTTAACTACTTATATCCTATAGTCTAAATTCCAGGAAAAAGCTCACTTACCATCAATTATCATGTAAAGGAAAAATATGGGAAATTCACATTCAATGCCATCAAATAGCTAAAACAAAAAATAAGACATTACATGTTAAACTAACAATTAAATTAGAATAACTATAATTAAGCTATATGTAAAAGATTTATTTGTAGTAGTAACTTAAAGCTGGACTGATTTTATAAATAGTTTCACTGTTCTTCTTAAAAAAATTTTCTCAGGATTCTTATTATTCAAAACCTCATTCATTCAATCCATCAAACAGCAGTCATTCAATAAATATTTACTGAATACTTTAATGCCTGTCACCAACAAGACAGAGAGCTATGAGGACAAAAGACAGAGAACTTCCCTCACGAGCTTACAGCCTAGTGGGGAGGCTGGCATGTAAATGAACAACTATGGTGCAGGACAAAATGTCTACACATGGTATAGCGGTAACATAAGGAATCAAACACCTGAGTCTGCCTCGGGTCAGGGAAGAGTTTATAGGAAAGGAGATGTGTTAGCTAATGCCCGGTGAACTTCACTGGGAAGATAAGCTAAGGGAACTCGAGGCAGAGGAAACAACATTACAAATCATAGATGCATAGAAGCATAAAGTATGTTAAAGAAACTACCAGCAATTCAGTACTTCTGCAATAAGCAAGTAAGAAGTAGTGAAAACTGAAGCGTAAGAGATGGGCCAGTTCAGCCAGATTAGGAAAGGCCTGGGAGGTCATGCTAAGAGACTGAGACTTTGATCCAGAAATAATAGGGAACCACTCATAAATACTGAGCAGGATCAGATTTACCCATTTTATTTCCTTGCTGGACTGGGCAGTTGATAATACTGAAGAGAGTCGTAGGATAAGAAATAAGACCAGCTGGAGTGATCCAAAGAAAAGATGACAGCTTAAACTAGGGCTTCTCAATTTTAGTACTAGTGACATTTGGGGCCAAATAATTGTTTGTTCTTGGACTGTCCTGTGCAGTGTAGGATGTTTAGTAGCATTCCTCACCTCTACCTTCCAGATGCCAATAGTGCCTACTAAGTTGTGACAACCCAAAATGTATGCAGACTTTATCAAATGTCCCTGGGGGCAGGGGAGGAGGGAGCAGAATCACCCCAGCTTACATACCATTAGCCTAAATCAAGGAGTCACAGAGAGGAAGGGAGAGAATTTTAACATCTTAAGGAGGCTAACTCTGTCAGCCTTGTGATTGACAAAGGTGGCTAAATGGGAAGGAAGAGCCTAGAATGACTTTCAGGTTTGGGGCTTGGACAGAGGATTGGGAATGGAATGCAGGCAGATTATAGGACATCTAAGTGAGGATGTCCAAAACGCAGCTGCACACATGGGTAGGGCACTCAGGGAGAGAGGTGTGAGTTAGGGATAGAGATGTGGGGTTTACAGCTATGAGAGCACGGGTAGGATGAAAAGAGAATATGGCTGGGGACGGACCCCAGGAGAAGAGCAAGGCTTAAGAGGAGGCAGAAGAAAAGGAATCTGCAAAAGAGACTAAGAAGGATATGAGGGAAGAAAGTAAAGAACTGGGAAGAGAATGGGATCACAGCAAATGGAGAATGTTCTAAGACAGAGGACTTGGCTAAGACATTCAAATACCAAGAACTTCTGTGAAATAAGGTCAGAAAAGCATCAACTATGACCCAGTGACCTAAACAGGCGGAAGCCAGCACAGGTACTGGGGAGTGCTGGGAAGAAGAGCCAGATTATATGGGAAAGTGAGTGGAGGCGAATGAGGAGAGACACCAAGTACAGACCGTATTTTTCAGGTGTGACTACAAAGAGAAAGAAGATGGGAAGAGGATAAGGATAAGGGTTGAAGGAGAGCTTTTGTTTGTTATTCTTTTAATGATAAACATCAATGTGCTTAAACTGAGGATAGGATGTTGCTTGCAGAGGCAAGGCAGAAGTGGGGAAGATGAGGAGACAAAAGGAAGAGAAATGGACATCCTTCTACCAGAGAAGAAAACAAAGTCTCAGCAAGAGCCCAAGAAAGTGAAAGAGAACACGATGGACTGTACATATGAAAGGTTGGCCTTAGAGAGAACAGATAGTACCATCTGTGAGACAAGAGAGATGGAGGAGAGCATGGATGAAGAAATGATGTAGTGGAGGAGGCCTCATAGAAACAAAAAGCTATCACGTAGGAAATAAAAAGTCAAGTCTGGGAACTTGAATACAAATAGGAAAAAGCTGGAAAAGCCTTCAAGTAGAGTTCCTGGCAGGGTCACATAGCAGGACTGACCAGAAATGGAGGCAGTGATGAGGACTAAACAAAGACGGATGTCCTGAATTTGGGGTGGCACCTATGCATAGTGTTTGTGGCTTTCCTTGGTGGTACTCAGCAGCAGGTGCAAAAGCAGAGAAAGTTTGCTGGACTGATCCAAAGTTGGAGGTCTGCAATGTGGCAATTGCAGGTGGTCCAATTCCAACGTTAAGTGCTATAAATTGGCTCAGGAAATGTATTAAATAGAAAAGAAACATTTGAATGCATTTAAGAGATAAATGGATCTTCTGACCCATCCTAATAGATTGTAACACTGCTAATATTGCCATAAAATTTCAAAAATGCATACAATAAAATGGTTTCTAATGCTCACAAAGTGATAGTCAACTGTGAAATTAAATAAAATGATAAACAACTTGACTAGTTTTCCTGCAAATGTGTATAATGAATTTTAAAAGAATAGTATGTTAATTGTCAAACATATAGAAGGGTATAATGCTGCCTATACATTTGCTATTTACAGATTTATAGGGACCTGATCTATCGTCAGTGAGTGAGTCAAAGTTATACCCATGTTTACAAAAATAATTTTAATCTACCCCAACTAAAGCAAAGTGTTCAGCAATGTGCATGAAATGCTTACTTTTTGGGGTGTTATAGTTTTTTGGATAGCTTAAAAGTACCTAGTATAAACCTGGATATAGTGGTATATGTGTATGTTTTCAAAATACAAAATATTTTAAAACTAAATATTTAGAGGACTATATTTCAAAGGGAAGTGCCTAAACGAAATAGATAAATGAAGAGGGGAAGGCGTATTAGTTTTAATAAGAGCATTTGCTTAACAGATTGAAAGCCAGATCACAAATAGATATTTGATATCACATAGGACAGATAGTATGGAGCAGGCAGGCAAAGGCCTGAAAATGCAATAGAAAAATTATTCACCCAATGAATCAACATGGCCCAACATGAGTAAATACCTCACTGGTAGTCAGAGCTAACACTTACTGAGCATTTATTATTTGCCAAGCACTTTTCTAAGCTCTTATACATATATATTAAGTCATTTAATCCACATATAAGAACCTCGTGATATAGGTACTATCATTATCAATGAAGAATTATTAAACACAGAGAGGCTAATTAACTTGTCCAAGGCCACACACCTAGTAAGTGGCAGAACCAGAATTCAAATCCAAGTGTTGGCCTCCTGAATCTGTGCTTTTGACCACTCTGATATACTACAAATGGGATATTTTTTGATACCTTAATTTCAGCTGGTTTGTAGTAGCGTCTGCTGGGATCTTCCAATGATGTTCTATACCCATCTCTCAAGAAACGCTTAAATCCATATTTTCCTTTTAATTTTCTAACCACTTTATCAAGGGTCTGGCTAAACAGAACTTCATCATCCAGAGCAAATGCAGGATAACTGATGCAGGGAAGGAGGGCAGCATCTGTGTTCTGGGGTCAATAAGAAAAAGAGATTGCAAGTATCTGCAATGACATGATCAGCACAGCCCAAGGAGAATGATGAGATAAAAAGCCAGTAGGGTTATCCAACAGACAGCGAGCTTGCCCTGCTCCCAGGGACAGACTGACATTTCTATGGCATGCTTCAGCGAACCATACAGAGCAGATAAAACTTTATTCATTAAGAAGGAGTATTAAAAGGTTCAACACTGGGCTCAAACTTTACAATATTGGCTGGGCGTGGTGGCTCACGCCTGTCATTCTAGCACTCTGGGAGGCCATGGCGGGAGGACCGCTGGAGGTCAGGAGTTTGAGACTAGCCTGAGCAAGACTGAGACTCTGTCACTACTAAAAATAGAAAAAAATTAGCCAAACAACTAAAAATATATAGAAAAAATTAGCCGGGCTTGGTGGCATATGCCTGTAGTCCCAGCTACTTGGGAGGCTGAGGCAGGAGGATCGCTTGAGCCCAGAAGTTTGAGGTTGCTGTGAGCTAGGCTGACGCCATGGCACTCTAGCCTGGGCAAAAGAGTGAGAGTCTGTCATGAAAAAAAAAAAAAAATTTAAATATTAATTAAAACAATATGCAAAAATGTAATACTAATAGTCATCATAACTTAATCTGTCAAAACAATTTGCTTATCATAGTGAAAAAGAGACAACAATCTTAATGACCAAACCAATTAGTTCAGTGAATTAGCAGTCATTAAAATTTTTACTATAGAAATGTTTATGGATACAGAAACATGCCCATTCATAGAACTAGGTTATCATCAATTATTACGAACAATATGGTTTTAGCTTTGTAAAATAAAAATATATGTGCATAAAAATATGTGGAAACATACATATTCAAATGTTTTATCCTAAGTGAAAACAGCTGGTGGAGTTATTGGATATTATGTTATTATTATTTGTTATTTATTATTATTTGTTATGTTACTATTTGCTTATTTTTGGATTTTGTTTTTATCATAATCTTATATTATTTATGTAAAATAGTCATTTTTAAATAATGAAATTATTCCATTTTGGGTGTTTTCTAAATAAAGAACCACAAATAGTCCCTAGAAAAATCTGCAATCAGGTATTATAAGCAAGCAAATTCATCAAAGAAAAAAAGTGAATTGAATAAAAGAAAAGAAACAAAGAAGATAATTTAATTTAAAGAAATATAAATTGTGAAAAATATTTTTCTAATATTCCATAATAAAATGTCCATTTTTCTATTTTCCTACAAAAGACTCAAAAGACAAAGCAGCTTTTTCCACAACTCTGCTCACTTCCTAAACCTCTAGAGGCCAGAGGAGGGAGGGATAATACCTTTCGTGTCTTATCTCTTCTGGATGACCTCTAACATTTGAGAGCACTTTCTTGGAAAAGAAGTGAAAACTACATAAAAATAATAAACAACAGTTCATATTAATTTATCATAAAAATGTCTCACATGCGATCTTGATTCTCTGGGTAACAGTGAGCACAAAGTCTGCCTGTTGCGATTGTGAGCATCGAGATCCACAAATATAACTGACCAAGAACAGCCCTGGAAAGAGAAAAAGTAAAACATTTCCTAAGTTAAGAAAAAAAGACTTGTAGAACATTTGGCATTTTGACTGTGAGAGATTTCACAAAAAATGCTAACTGACTGCATTTGAGTATGGGATTACAGAAGATTTTAATTTTCTTTTTATACTTTCAATATTTCTCAAATTTCTTTCAATAAACATTAATTTTATAATCATTAAAATTAATGTTATTTTTACATTTTCCTATTTTCCTTGATTTTCTAATAAATCAAAATGTATTGATTACAAGATAATCAATGACATTTATTTTAATGAAATACAAATAGTTTAGCTAATATGACAAGGAATAAAGAACAAATTTGGATTCATAAAATCTAATTTGTACATTCCTCATAAAGAATGTTGATTATATGATCAAACTAAACAAACTTAGATATGAGAAATGAAGAGAACTTTTATCTAAGGAATGCAAGTCCTTTTAATTATCAGGCCTAGAGAGACATTAAAATGAGACAGCAATCATGTCCTACTCTCTTCTACGAGCTATGTATTCGTCTCTTGAAACTGCTTGATATTGCCACAAATAGCTATAAATTAACCTAAAAATGCCACACCAGACACTATAACCCACACCCTGTAGCTTAACAATGTACATAGCCAATCACTAATCAATGTTATTTCTATAAACCAATGAGAATTCCTGACAAACCAGCCCACTCCCTGTCTCCCTTTATTGCCTTTAAAAATCCATTTGTAAGCCAGGCGCGGTGGCTCACGCCTGTAATCCTAGCTCTCTGGGAGGCTGAGGCGGGCGGATCGCTCAAGGTCAGGAGTTCGAAACCAGCCTGAGCAAGAGTGAGACCCCGTCTCTACTATAAATAGAAAGAAAGAAATTGATTGGC
>CAUYRT010030652.1:0-32382 GCA_963574885.1 Lepilemur ruficaudatus
AGCACTGACTCACCTCGTCACATCCATTCCCAGCGTCTGTGAGAGAACAGCTGCCATTTCCACTGTGCACATGAGGGAAGTCGAGGCCCAGAGAAATTGACTCAGACGCCCAAGTGACTCAGTGGGTGATTGTTGGAGCCAGGAATTGAGTGGGTGGGGCCATGCACAGGGCCTTGTGTGGAGTGCACTCTTGGGGCCTCTCAGATTTCCCTGTTTTTTCACCAAAGCAGTTTGCACTGATGGGTTGTGTCACAGCAGAAAGACCGACTCAGTTTCGGTCCCCTTCTGATTGTCTGACCTCACTCGCTTTCCGTGACAGCGCCGCTGGCACGTGGTGGACACATGGAGGTTTCTGCGCTGTTGACACGCATCTGGTAGCATGATGGTCAGTTGGGAGTCGGTTGGAAGGAGAAAGTTGTAGTAGGGGTGCGCCCTCCCTCCGTGTGTGGGTATAGGCCTCTCCCGTGTGTCTTTGCATTTAAGATTTTCACTAAAGCAATACACGCATACAGTTACAGAAGATAATGCAGTCCCAATTTCTACTGCTGTTTCTGGTCCTTCTGGTCTTACCTCCTTGTTTATAAATAATACGCTTTTTTTGTACCTCTGTTTCTTAACTTTGGACATTATTTGTTGACTTCCAGTTTTAAAAGATGAGAGTTAAGGTTACATGGAACTTCTCTTTTCCTCCTCCCAAACTGCTCAGGCTACTGTTCTGTATGCTGTATGGGTTGCCTTAGTCAAATGTAACACTTACCTAATCCTTAGTTCTTGTTTTATCAGCTGCAGACGGTATCTCTTGACCCCTTTCGTGGCAACCGATCTTCTCCTTCACCGCTCCTACCCCTGCCATATCCAGGCTTTCCACCTGCTCTGTCACTGTCCCGTTACTAAAGCTGAGCACCTGTGCATTCTGTTCTGTGACTGCAGTTAAGCCTCACTCTTGTCTGTCAGCTGAGTCTAAAAACTTGAAAGGCAACAACCCTTATTTCCATTATTATGACCATAGCATTCAAGGCAGAGTCACATAGTATACTGTGATGACATTTCCATTCTTGGACAGCCTTACTTTTTTTCCTGGCATTTCTATTTTCCTTTATCTTATTTTTGATTTTTTTTCCTACCAAACTTCTCACCGTATCAGTTATTTTATGGAAGCTACTTCCATAACACTGTTTTTTGATGGTTTGATTTTGGATGTGATTTGTTGGTATTCTATTGTCGCTGAAGATTTAGGCTGCTTTACTTGCTACCCTGTCTGGCCCTTTCCTCAGTCCTCCTCACCACAACTACCTCCTCCACCCTCTCCTCCCTATTCTGTTGCCACCCTTGGCAGTAGATGAGTTATTCCTCGCCCTGAACTCTCTGGAAACCGTGTGCTTCCAGAGCCTGCCTCTGTTTTTCCCGGTTGAATTGGGCTTTTGGCAGAGCTAGTGGTTCTGAGAAGTTTGCTTTCAAAATCCTGAGAATTTGTGGCTTACAAAGTGCTGAGTTGCTTTTATGTCATTGTATATACCTTATTTCCTGCCTGTAACGCTGTGCTGTGTCCAGTGACCCTGTCCGTGGTTGGATATGCCTTTATAAAGAGTCCTAGTCTCCCGCGATTGCGTTAAGTTGGAGAATGGTGACGTGGAGGAAGGAGCCGGCCGGTTCTAATAAGAGCAGCCTGTTGACCATGAACGAGAGTAGTGAGCACTCGGGGTTGTGCGGAATCCGAGCTCTCTGACAGACTCTGAGGCTGCCTGTGCTATTTCTTCAGTTAGCAAAAGGTGTGACAAGCAACCTGCCTATGCCCCAACCACCACAGACCACCAGCCGCACCCCAACTACCCAGCCCAGAAGTGTAAGTATGACCCTGTCTCCCGGAAGCTGCCAGGGAGCGATTCCTGGCATGCAGAGGCTTGTTCTGTGTGTGTCTGTGTGTGTGTTTCTTTGTGGGTGTGTCTCCGACTGTTCTTTTGAGTGATGGGTCTTACTTTGCTTTGCAGCCTTCTTCTTAGCTGTGCCTCTGGTGTCCATCGCAAACCGCACTAGGAAATGAGAGAAAGCACATGGTTTGGCTTCCTGAGGGGGATCTTCCTCACTCTTTCTGTAAAGGGTCCTAGAGTAACACCAGTCCCCTCCTGCTGCGATTGCCCCATCGGCCAGTGCCCTGTGTCCTGTCTGTGTGAGGAGCTTGGCCCTGCAGACCCCTCACTGGCCAGCCTGGCTCTGTGGTAGAGACACGGTCCTGGGCTGCACCCTGCTCCCCTTTTTTTCTGGTACCCCCAGCTCGTCTCTGCCCTCACCTGAGCTGGAAGGATTTGATGTGGTTTGACGACATCATCGTAGGATTTTCTCACATATGGTGATGACCAACTGCATCACTTCCCAAAGACCTTCTAAATGAACTAGGAGTGTAGGCATGGCAGGTAGGGAGGAAGGCCCAAGAAGAGGTGCATTCGGTATTGTTCAGAAGACTTAGCCCTTGTCCCCAGCTCTCCCTGCCATGGTACTGCCCCCTTTGGGTCATGGATGCAAGGGACTAAAACGAGTTCTCTCCTGAGTGAACACATGACTCTGGAGATCTTTGTCGTTCTCTTCGTTACGTACCTTCCAGAAATAGAGCTCACGATGAAACGCACGGGTGCCATTTTTAGCAGGCGGTGAGCAGGGCAGCCCCCAGGCAAGAGCGTGTGCTCCCGTCCTCGCCCGCCCCAGTTCCGTCTCTGAGCTTGGCACTTGGCTTCTTACAACCAAGCAGTATTGCACCACCTTAAGAAATTAAAACAGGAAATTCCGTCCCAATCTGTCTGAGCTTGGTAAACGATCCGAGACAGGATGGGATCTTGGTGGTCGGCTGACAGGTTTCTCGTAGTCAGCCGTCGGCGGAGCCTGCAGACCTGGACTGTTGGATAAAGGGCTCTTAACAGACACCTCGCTGGGCTCTTCCTTCTCCTTTCTCGTTTCTTACCCAGTCACTGCTAAGCTCCTTGTACGTATGTCCTTGAAGCCATCCTAGGTCTTACTCTGGTTCCACATCCTTCAGTGACCCTTAAGCTTGTCCTTACTGGGAGCCAGCAGGTCCCCGTTCCCAGGGAGACTTAACTGTTCTTCTCTTTCACGATCCTCTCCCTGGGGTGGACAAGTGTGGTTTGGTTATAAGTCCGTTTTTTCAAGTTGCCTACCAACTGATGAAAAAAATCCCGTTAGTGTAAATAGATTGCATGACACATTTTGGTGCCTTTCTCTAGTGGCCGAGGTTGGACGCAGGGTGCATGGGGTGCTTGGTGTCATTCAGTCGTGTAACAAGGCCACACGGTTCCAGGTGTGGCACAACAAATGCCTTCCTTGGCAATTTAGTACCTTTCCCACTAATCTTCATTCTCTGTGAGCATGACGCCCTACTGTTTTTCCAACCAGCTGTTGTTGAATCCTAAAAAATAAGTTCTGCCTTTGTGTTCTACACGCCCACAGGTTTAGGGAAGTCAGAGCTGGCAGCATTTTAACCATTAGTGCTGTATGCAGTGCGGGAGGGGTCGGTGGCATCCTAGATAGCAGGTGCGGATCAAATCGCAGGGTGGTTTCTTAGGCGCAGGCGGGGGGGCTGCTAACCGTGTCGGCTTTCCTCCCCAGACCACCCCCGGAGTAGCAAATCCAGCTGGAGCAGCAGCGATGAGAAGCGAGGGTCGGCGCGCTCCGAGCACAACACCAGTAGCACCAAGAGTCTCCTGCCGAAAGAGTCTCGGCTGGACACCTTCTGGGACTAGGGGCAAGTTGTGACCCAAACTGCCTACCCTGTGGGGAGAACACCCAGACGCCAGGAAAATAAGAAACAGCGACGCCAGGAGAACAGCCACCTTCAGCCTTGAGAATTCTGAACATTCAGACTTGGCCTGTGTCCCCGGCACGAGGGGCAGCCCACACTACAGGACGTCCGGCATTGAGCCTCGACCGAGGACCGTCTGACACACCGAGCTCTGTGCTTGGGATGTAAATAATGTACGATTTGTGGATGTCACTAAACCTAGAGTACCTTCCCCCTTTTATATTTGTATTGACTTTAACTTATAAAAAAGAAAAAGAGAAAAACCATTAAAAAAAAAAAAAACCCCAAAACAAAAAGAATGTTTTGGTGTTGGCGGGAAGGGATGGTCAGTCAGCCTGTCTGCTGCACAGCAGGACAGAGACTGGGCCTGGGGACTGCCGTCTCACCCGTGTGCCCCTCCCCGGGTTCCCAGGGGAGAGCGAGCTGTTTCCGCGTGCATGTCCGGCGCAGTGCGCTGGGATCGGGAGTTGGGCACAGACTCCACGCTGCGGTGGCGCGTCCCATCAAACCATTGGCTCCTTTCAGATACTGTGTTATTACGTTCTAAAACACAAGCTCTCCGGACTGGAAGGACACATGGAGAAGCTCATTTATTTTGTGTCATTTAAATGATGACTACTCCTAAAAGGGAAAAAACCAACGTCCTTGTTTACAGAAGAGAAGCAGAAAGAAGCCCTGCTCAGCTCAGTTGCAGAAGAAAAACTTAGAAAGCGCTTGGGTCGCAAACCCTGAAACAAAGAGCAGTCTTTGCTTTCCTTTAAACACACTCACACACGCTTGGCAAGAGACGCCGTGCTGCTCGGAAGCCGGGACTCCAGGGCAAGGTGCGCGCAGAGGACGCTGGAGTCTGGGATGAAGCATGTATGTATTATTTATATGATGGAGTTTTTACATTTTTATGTAAGCATGAAACAAAGGCAGTATGAGAGAAAGCAGGACCAGCCATGCTGTCTGCGACACTACCTGTGCTGTAGTACCATTTTGTATGTTGTGTAAAACAGAAAGCATCGATCAAAGCAAAAGGTGATGTATGTATATGAGAAAATTAATTGTACGATATCATTCCAGTACATTCTGTTGTACATTTTAGTCTCGTTTACTTTCTCTTCATTGTCGATAAGAGGATGCGGACTGTACAGTTTCCAGCTAGTTACCCATATTAGAGAAGAAATAAGAAGAGAGTATTAGAAGAAAAAAGGAGAGAGAGAACATTTGTGAATTGCAGTTGTCAAAAAAAAAAAAAAACCCACAATAGCCTAGCTGGCCTTACTTGTGAAGCATAATTGCTTTTAGCATATGGAAGTATTTTTTCACATTTTCTTTGTATAAAATTTGTATTAAACTTAAATATCTTTTTTGATGATGGTGTTTCTTTGTGACTGAGCCAGTGGACTCGTACGGAATGCTCTTTTGGGTTCCCCCTCCCCCCACCCCCAGTTTTTTCAGATCCTTCACCTTTTTTTAATTAAACTGTTTTGGAAAAATGCCTTGGTCGTCCTCGAATTTGCAGTTTTCCATTTGGTCCGGATGGCTTTGTCAGGTTACAGAACCAAACCCAGCAGAGGGGACCGGGAAAAGCCACAGAGTGCCCTCCAGGTGGTGGCATGTTAGTGGTAATGCCCCTGGCTGGTGCCTCCTGGGCCAGTCGCAGGACAGCAGTGGGAGGGGACGGGGTTGCCTTTCTGAGGCCAGGCCAGGCCGAGCTAACAGGACGCACGTGGGCCCTAGTGATCCTGGTGCCACCCGGGTGCCCTGATCCACAGGTCTGGGCCTGGGGGAAGGTGTCCTGGGCACAAGGAGAATGAACAGCCTTAAAAGTCTGAGCTTTGGTTTTTTAGGCCGCAGTGTCCCTTTTCTCTGAAATCTGGTAGTTCCCCAGACAAGATCTGCCCACCAACACCTTCCTGACAGGGCCAGGACAGCCTGCAAGGGAGTTTGGGAGCACGAGTGGAGGTTCTTCCGGACAGGCGGACAACACGCGTGTCAGGCACCGTCTAGGCACTGAGGATACCGCGGTGACGTCGAGGGATCCGGTCCCTGCCCTCACTGCGCTGCATCCTACTGGGGTTGATATCAAGTATTTATAGGACCTAGCGTGTGCCCAGCGTGATGTCAGCTACTGGGGAGCGGCGGTGAGCAAAGGGCCGGGGAGCCCCGCCACGGTGGGCCTTACAGTCTTCGCAGAAGACAGACCATCTGTGAATTTAAAAACAACAGGAAAAAGATAAGCAAGTGGGTCAATGTCAGGAAGGTGGAGGTCCGCAGACCCATAAAGGGCCGGAGGAAGCACAGGGCTTTGGGGGCGATTCCGTCGCTGTCTCGACCGCCCGGCCCCGCTGCCGCAGAGCGAACCCGGCCGCGGAGGGTGCGTGAGTGGGCGTGGTCGAGTTCAGTAAGGTTTTACAGGCCCTGCGATTTGAATTTCAGTTCTTGTGTCGTGGAATGATTCTTTTGACTTTTTTCCAGTCCTCTAGAAATGTAAACAGTCTTCTCAGCTCAAGGGCCTGACTTAAAAAAGCAGGGGATGGGCTGGATTCAGGCCACTGGCTGTTGGCTGATGGGTGCCGAGAAGGGAAACGGTTTAGAGCAGACCTGAGAGGTGAAGGTGACCTCTCTAGTTGGGACCACACAGAGGCCTCTTTTGGGAGGGGACATTTAGGCTGAAACCTGAATGAGTAGCTCTCTGTGGGAAAATAAAAAGTGGGTGAGTGTCCCAGACAGAGGGACCAGCGGGTGCAAAGGCCTCGGGGTACGTGGGAGCTTGGTGTGCTTGCTGAGCAACAGGAAGGCCCGCGTGGCTGCAGGGAGCCAGCGAGTTGGAGAGGGTCGCGCTGGTTCCAGCGTCAGTGGTCTGTGACGCTCGCAGGGCGGGCTGTGGTTGCCCCTGACCTTTGGGTGTGAACCAAACCAGAAAGGGCTAATGCGCCCCCACCCCCACCCAGAGGGGGCTAGTTGTGATCTCCCAGTGGCTGCTGTAGAGACAGGCCTGGAGGAGTGACCAGCTCAAGACCACAGAGCTAGTGAAAGATTCTATGTGGACTCCTCCTGAAGTGCTCTTTCCAGTAGGTAAGGCATTATCTGTCATTTTTTAAGTGAAAAAAAGTGTTAGTACCCCTTTCTTGGGCATGCCCGTGTACCTTCCCTTTTGTTGTGTTTTGTCCTGGAGACCTGCCTGGGGAGAGACGTGGTCACCCCACTGTCGTCTTCCAGCTCTGGCGAGCCATGCCTTCCTTTGTCTCTGGGCTTCTGCGCCCTCTGCTCCCTCAGCCTGACACCCCCTTCCGTGGCTGGCACCTTATTCTTCAGGCTGTCTTTCAGATGTCACCTCTGAAGCAGCCACTCACCCCCTTCCCCCCCTTGTCCTCTGCATCTTGTCGGTTCCCTTCATATCCCCGAGCAAAGGTTATAGGTGACTTTATTTCTGCTGTGTGTGTATGTGTGTGTGTGTATGTGTGTGTGTGCGCGGGAGGACTTCCAGGACTTGGAAGGGCTGGTAAAGGTCACACGGCTCCCACAGGGCGGGCAGTGTTGTACAGGTCAGCCCCTGAGCCTTCCCCACCTGGAGGTGTCCCCATACCTCCCAGCCCCCCATGGAAGAAGGACATCCAAGGAAATGGCTTGCTTGCTTGGAGGTAGAGAAATGGTGATTTTCTTTTTAAATGTTGAATTTCAGCTTTGCTATTTACTCGACTAGGTAGTGTGGTCACAGGACTCAGATTTGAAGATAGGAAAGGGCCCACTGTGCAGAGTCCCTCTCTCCCAGTACCCAGATCTCCTGCTCCGTGCTCCCTTCCTGCACATCTGGCAGAGGAGTCTCTGCGTTTACAAAACCAAACGCAGACAGACGTTCCCCCCACCCCGCCCTTTGTCTGCATAAGTGGTAGCATTGGGTGCACGCTCCTCTGCCTCCTCCCTTTGTAACTTGAGTCCTGAGTATTATTCCCTATCGGTACAGTTCAAGAGCATCTTCATTCCTCTTGATGGGTGTGCGCCATCTGTTACGCGGACGGGAGATAACGCACGTGGCCAGTCCCCACCTGGTGGACATTCAGGTCGTCCCCAAACACCGATTGCGGCGGGCGGCCTGCCTCGCGCGCCTGCGCACCTGGCCCGGCGCGAGTGCCAGCGGAGCCACGCCACAGCGCCGCGCCGCGGTCCGTGGGCGGCCAGGTGAGAGGGGAAGGGCTCGGGGGTCCCAGTTTGTGTGGCGTGTAGACGCCCGATGTCTCTGAGTCTGCATGGCTCGCGCAGCCCGGGACGACCTTTGCATGCACCGGCACGCTCGCCACCTGGTGGCCACGGGCAGAACTGCGGCTCGCGGGGACCGCAGGACCACCGGGGACCGCAAGCACGTGGCCAGCGTCGTTCTCTCCCGCCGGCTGTTTCCTGCGCCCTCAAGTGAGCCAAGCGCCGGGACGCGGTAGTGAACGAAGCAAGCGCGCTGTGTCCTGAGATGCAGAGCTCTAAATAAAGAGGGTGAGGAGCCCGGGTGCAGGGTGTTGGGACGCCTCTCCTGGGGCTGACGTTTGAGCAGACTTGAGGACATGGGACTGAACGGGGACACCTTGGGCAGCGATTCTTTCTTTTTTTTTTTTTGAGACAGAGTCTCACTCTGTTGCCCGGGCTAGAGTGCTGTGGCGTCAGCCTAGCTCACAGCAACCTCAAACTACTGGGCTCAAGCGATCCTCCTGCCTCAGCCTCCCGAGTAGCTGGGACTACAGGCATGTGCCATCATGCCCGGCTAATTTTTTCTATGTATTTTTAGTTGTCCAATTAATTTCTATTATTGGTATAGACTGGGGTCTCGCTCTTGCTCAGGCTGGTTTTGATCTCCTGACCTTGAGCGATCCTCCCGCCTCGGCCTCCCAGAGTGTTAGGATTATAGGCGTGAGCCACTGCGTCCGGCCTGGGCAGCGATTCTTAGCGCCGGCTGAACATCTGGGAAGATTTAAAAAAAAAAGGGCTGTGGCACCGTGGTGAGATTACAACATGCCTTCCCAGGCACCCTTTCCCTGACTACTCCCAGTCGCTCATGGGGTGGGTATTGTCCCCTCTTTGTGCAGCTTGGGAAACTTGGGACTCAAGGGTTGAATGAATTTGGAGGGGTCAGGTTTTTAGTTGCAAATAACAGAAGCCACTGTAGCTAATTTGAGCAGGCAAAGAATTTGTTCCAGGATATTTATTGAGTGGCTCACAGATCTCCGGGAGGGCCAGAGAGATGGGCTGGGAGACTGCACAGCCACCAACAGTGTCCAGGTTATGTTGCAGGACCTGCTTGTTAAGACTTCCCCTGTCACTGCTGCTGGGCCCAGACCCTGCATCTCTCACTAGTGAGGCTGGGGACGTCCCTTCTGCCTCCTTGCTAGACTGGATTCCACGCAGCAGAACCCATGTCCACTGCTTTCACACGTGGGTGTATCTGGACTGGCTGAGCCTGGGTCCCACGTAGGTGCATCTGATGGACTGAGCCTGCGTGCCATTTGGGTGTATTTGATTGCTGAGCCTGGGTACCACCTGGGGACATGTGATTAGCTGAGCCTAGGTCACATGCCGACATTCTAACTGCCAGGCTGGGAAAGTGAGATTCAGGCTTCTGGTGCAGACTCAGAAGGCCTATGTTGATGAAATGACAGCGCCGATTGCAGAGCGTCCAAGGTCTCCGTAAGTCAGGTCAGTGTAGAGAGCGGAATTCATGCAGCCAATTTAAACAGAAGGGGTCAGCTGCTCTGTACTGTGCCCGCTCGGCTCGGCTAGGCTGGAGACATGTGTCCCGGAATCCCCTTTCCTTGAGTGTCCATGCTCGAGTTGACCAAAAGAGGAGCTGTGTGTGTGCGATTCTGAAGGCGGAAGGGAAGCAGCAGCCTCCGCTGTCCTAAGGTCTCCGTGGTTAGATGTGGCGACAGCTGCAGAGGCACCCGCAGGCTGCAGCTTGTCCTTGCTGTCGCTCTGCGTCCAGGCCCTCCTCCTGGCTCCTGGACGTCAGCACCTGGCCCGTCACCAGCCACATGGCTGCAGAGGCAATGGTTCCCATCGATGCCTGCCCCAGGGTCCCCTCTGCCACCTCCCTGAGGCACCAGACGTGCCTCACAGCTTCTCAGGTTGCCAGCCTGGGAAGTCTGGATCCCGTCCCCAGGCCTTCCCTGTCCTCCCACGGTTGTGTGCAGCCTAACTCCCACGATAAAATCACTTATCCCAGACCCACAGGCCAGATCTGACCGACGCATTCAGAGTATTTACAGAATCACAAGGAGGCTGCAGAAAGCTGTGTGCGTTTCTGGAAAGCCACGGTGCAGGACGAGGCTGCCGCGGAGGAGACGCGGGGGCCGGAACTGCAGCTGACCCGTGCAAACTGGAGGCAGCCGGGGAATGAGATTTTAACTTTCTCTTTAGTTCAGGAAGCTACGGCAGAAGGAGGAAGGAAGGTTCGATGTTGAACAAGCCCGAGATGTGGCTGCAATCAAACCCTTGGCTTGGCCACCTGGCCAGGGCTCTCTTTTTAGGGCGTGGTGTTAATGGAAAACCGAAGCCTCTGGGCCCAGCAGATAGCCTGAGCCCAACATGACAAGATTTGTTACCACGATCGAGTACTGACCTTGGGTCACCTTGATGAACTGATGGGGACGGAGCTTCATTTGCATACACAGCGGCTCCTGTGTTCCGGCAGTCTGTGCATGCTGCATGCTAATTACCTGCGTTTGCAGCGGAGGACAGCCACGGAGGGACAGAGGTACGCAGCCTGTGAGTGGTGGAAGCTGGACTTGAACTCAGTCTAATGACAGAAAAATGCCTGCTCTTAATCACGACTGTATCTTTGTCATTGCTAGAGAAGCTTTTGTATAAAAGCCATGAATGAATTATTAATTAGGCACTCATTCTTCGCTGGGCACAGTTTCAGGGGCCAGGAGGCACCCGTGGGTGGGGCGGGGCTGCAGGGCAGAGAGACGCCCACCCGCCTCCCGCCAGAGTTCGCCAGATGCTCAGCTTTGGGCAAATACCTAATGGTTGAATTTTACAATCAGTATTTGGCTGATTATCATCATTCTCAAATGAACTTCTGGATATAAAAATAAACCCCAACATATTCCCAAACAATTTAAACTATTACTACAATTACAGTATCAAAAATTAGAGCAGTCTACTTTTGAAGTTGGGCGGAGTGCAGAAGCATGTGTTGCCCAGCCCTGTGGGTCCCTCTGGCGGCCACCACAGTGTCCCTCTGCCTCCTGCAGAGACATCGTGTCTGCTGAGGCCACCACTGTGGTCACTGCAGAAGGCCACCTGTCATCACCTCTGGGGCCTGAACACGTTGTCCTTGGTGCTATAATTCCATCAGAGCAATCCTGCAGTGTGGGCGAAGCCTGAGGGAGATGCCCTCTGAGTCCTTGCAAGGGCAGCCTCGCGTTATTGTTTGTTTCCTGGTCCGACTTCAAGTGGCATCTGCGGTGGCTTGGGAGGGCTGCGGGGTCGCTCTGCCCCCTGGTGGTCACTGGCGAGTACAGCTTCGCGGGCGCCGAGCTTGCAGCAACCGGGGCTCAAAACACTGGGAAAAGTGGTCCCGTGTTTTTAACTCCTCTTACCCAGGTAAACTCCAGGTGCAGCAACAACACGGATGCATCTCAAAAGCATTTTCAGTGGAAGCAGCCAGGCACCAAAGACCGCATTTGTCTATATGAAATTCTAGATCGGGCCAAACTCTTCTTGGTGGCAGAAATCGGAGCGGTCGTGGAGTGCGCATGCAGACGGGGAAGGGCACGAGGAGTCAGCCTTTTGCCTGGAAATGTCTTCTGTCTTGATCTGTGGTGCAATGTCCCAGGGCAGTCATATGTAAAAGTACATCAAGATGTATACTTGAGATTTGAGTGATAAACTTTGTTGATTACAGAATTTAAAAAACTCCTTTAAATTCATGAAGGAATCCCACGATCAGATGCCCTGCTTCCATCCTTCCCCTCCAGCAGCTGCGGTAATTTTGAAAATGGAAAAAAAAAAATTCAGATCACACCACTCTCCTGCTGGTCCTCCTCTGATGTCTTTTTTTTTTTTTTTTTAAGAGACACGGTCTCCCTCTGCCACCCAGGCTAGAGTGCCAGTGCCGTGGCATCATCATAGCCCACTGCAGCCTCAAACTCCTGGACGATTCTCCCAAAGTGCTAGAATTACAGGTGTGAGCCACCTTGCCGCCTGCCTGCCGGTTTTGTGGAGGATTCTTGGAGTCATCTTTGCCATAGCAGGGAAGAGCCTGTCTGAGAATTAAGGTCACATTAGCGAAAGCCGTTTCATCACCCGGGCCCAGCTATGCCTGAAGATTCTGGACACTCCTTCCTCCCTCTCTTTCCCTCCCTCCCCTCCTTCCTTCCTTCTCTTTTTCTTTCTCTCCCTCTCCCACCCCACTCTTTTTCTTGACTTGAGCCAGTCTGAGTTGGATTTTATTCTTTTGCAACTGAAAAAGACCAACGTATTTGGAAGCCTCTAGAGCGGTAATGAAGTAACTACACCCTACCCCACTTCAAAATGTAAACGTGGTTTTATTTAATGCCTTTAATCCATCACACAGGACTGCTTCCTTCCCAGTGTCCCCTCTTCCTAGGAAACAAGGTGGCGGCGTAAGGCACGTGCACTGTCCACGTGACGTCGAGGAGGGTCTTTGAAAACAGAGATGAGCAATAGTCTTCCCAACAGCCCGAACTGCCTCCCTCATTAGTGTTCAAAGAGTGATCGTACCCCCCAAAGCACAGCCTGGAGCAGAGAGTGCTTAAATTAGATCTGCGAACCACCCCGCATGCCAGTTTAAAAAACCAGACAAACCAACAGCGACTAAGAAAACCAACAACACAGGTACAAGAGCATAATACCAGAGTAATGAGATTAGTCCATAAATTAAGAAGAAAAATAAAATGAGCCCGTCCCCTGCTCATCAGCATCCCCGCCCCAATCAGCACTCCCTGGCTTTTGTTCTGTGAATCTGGACTCCCAGCCAGCCCTTTGCCCCACAGTGAAATGCTCCAAAGCCAACGTTGGACACTCTGCTTCTCAGGCCCCCGCTGGGACCGAACGGACAGCTCCTGAGACAGTCATCGGACACATCCTCCCGGCTGTGGGGCCCGGCCTGGCGTCCAGCATCTGGGTCTTCGCGGTTCGCGGTGGGGACGCGGGGAAGGCGAGAGGGCCCGGGCGGTCGCGATGGCAGGTGCAGACTCCGCGGCTTCTGCTATAAATACTCCAGCTCCAGGGCGTGCCTCAGTGCCTCCAGGTCGGCGTGGCAGGATATCCGCCAGAACGGCATGTTGTGCTGAAAGACAGGACGCAGGTTACCGCCCCGCCCCCGCCCCCACCAGTGGCTCGAGGAGGATGACAGGTCAACCCCAGCTCAGCCTGGCGTGTGGGTACGTCCCAAGCCGTGAAGCACCCGATATTGTTGGCAGAGCCCCCTCCGGCCACCAGCACGGCCAGGCCATTTCTGTTCACCCGGAGTCTGTGCTGCGCGGGGTCCCTGTCCGAGCCCCTCCCGCTGTCGCCCTGGTGTGGCTGTTACATCACACACAGCGAGAAAGTGATTCCTTTTTAAAACTCTGTTCTCCATCCTGCCTCTTCAAGAAGAAGGACTCAGCCAGGTGCTAGCACCCCTCCCAACAGGCCCCGACCTCCGTTTTGGACACACAGCGCTGGTGGCAGAGGGGCTTGGGCAAGCCGCGGTATGTAGCTGGATTGGGATGACATGAGTTTGTTTTCTTTACAGCCTTTGTTTTTAGCTTTTCCTTTTCTTTACGGTGGGGGATGCTTGCTCTACGTCATTGTCGTGATGTCAAGTTTTCAGTGTTAAATAAGCGTTAGTTGATTGGAAGGAAAACGTGAAACAGTTAGGCAGTGTGTGGTTACAACCGAAGTCGTGACTGGTGTAAGACGTGGTGTGTTGATTACAGCAAGAAGTCACCAGTGTGGAAGAATCACCAGTCACTGATGTGAGGTGCTTCTGTAGGGTGACGGTCAAAGGCAAGGGCGCCCTGGGAAAGCCCTGCTGTGGACACTCACCGTCACCAGCCAGGTGACCTTAGGCAGTTTACTTTGCTGCTTGTCTGTCAAATGGAGATAGTACTTGCTGTATACAGTTGGGGCTGTTCGTGATGCCTGGCATGTACGACGTGCCCCGTACATATCAGCTATTATGGTCAAGTCTAAGTACACAAGGACCTGCCTAGATAAATAGGACAAAGTCAGGAAGGATGCAGGACAAATACGTGCATGTACATGGAGGAATGAATTTTGGGGGTTTTCAGTAGTTTAAAAATTAAGGCTACAACATGAAGAATTAAAACAATCATGAAGGCAGGCGTAAATAAAATGTCATGGGAGCCAGCAAGAGGAAGCAGACTCCTTTTTGGTGGCAGTGAATGGGATGGGGGTGGCCCAGAGGAGCTAGGCGGGGCATGAGAACCAGGCCTGGAAGGATGAGGAGAGCTTCAAGCTTGGCAGGTTGCCAAAGGGAAGGGTGTTCCAGGCAGGGTGTTCCTGGGAGAGCAGAGGAGAAGATACAGGATGCAAGGGGCAGGGTGACCTGGAAATGCCATCGTGTGGAGTAGCTGTGGCATGGTGCATGCAGGTGTGTGTTATTTTCCCTTCCTATATGGACGCTGTCATGTTAGTTTGTGATTCCTGGAGCCATAGCAGCTGTTTTGAGATCATGAGGCAACACAGCAGAAAATAAAAAGCTAAAGATGGTAAGAAAGGTTGAGCAAAAATGATGCTTTGTAAATTTTTGACCCACTCAGCCAACCACAGTCTATCTACTTCTAATCCTGTTAGGTGTGCAGGTGTGTAAGCCATCATCACAGGATTTTCTGCTACCTGTAGCTAAAAGATAGTCTCCTTGGGATAGTCATTGCCCTTAAACTATTTGCTGGGTAAAAAGATGTCCTTGATGAGCATATGGATGCCAAGGGTTCCTGTGGTGATTCTGATGTTTTATGCCCAGAGGCTAGAAACTATGCAGGGTCCATTTGTTCCTGCATAGGAACACACCAAGCCCATCCCTATCTTTGGGGCTCTGCACTTATTACTCTGCCAACTCTCTCTCTCTTTTTTTGAGATTGGGGTCTTGCTTTGTCACCCAGGCCGGAGTGCAGTGGTGCAATCATAGCTTACTGCAGCCTCGAACTCCTGGGCTCAAGTGATCCTCCTGCCTCAGCCTCCCGAGTAGCTGTGACTATAGGTGCGTACCACTGTGCCTGGCCTCTGCCAACTCTTCATATCATTGGTCACCTTCACCTTTCTGGTCTGTGGTAGGCAGAAAAATAGCCCCCCAAAGAAGTCCACATCCTAACCCTTAGAGCCCCTGACTATGTGACCTTACAGGGCAAAAGGGATTTTGCAGATGTGATTAAGCTCAGGACCTTGAGTTGGGGGAGACTATCCCGAGGGCAGGGCCTTAGTTCCATTGTTCACTGCTGTACCCCCAGCTGGCTCTGCTGCACAGGTGGCACTCACGCATGGAGCTTTCATTGGTGGCAAAGATACACCACAGATAAGAAATAAACAAGAAAAGCTCATCTCCTTGTAAATGCTATGAAGGAAGTGGAACAGGGGGTAGGGTAGAAAGCAGCAGTGTGTGTGTGTGTGTATGGGGGGGCGGGGATCACGAAAAGTCTCCCTAGGGCAGTGTCATTTAGGCAGGCCCTGGTAAGATACGCGGGAAGGTCGAAGACACAGTAAGTGCAAAGGCCCTGAGGAGGCTTTGAGCTTGGAATGTAATGTTCACTGCTGCACTGCGTGGCTCTTGGCACATAGTAGGTGCTCAAAAATATTCGTGGAAGGAATGAAAGAGAAGAGAGGGAGGAAAAGAGAAAAGGTAAGCTTCTCAAGCAAAGTCCCCTATGAATGCGTGCTTTTCTCTTTTGTCGTGTGGCTTCTAAACAATTCCCAGCTCGAGGGGAGCAGAAGGCCGTCGTCACGGGTAACCAGTGCCATCTCTCTAATGCCTGCTAGTTCTCCCAGCTCCCCTCCCGGCCAGGCCTTGCTTTCCCTGCAAAGATGGATTCTGGTTGCCACCCGGTCAACCCTGTCCCCTTTAGAGAGTATAATTCATTTTTCTGAGAGCGCAAAGGTAGAAGAGAATGTCTCAGCTTCCTCCCTCACAGCCTTGATGGCTCCGGAGCGCCAGTGCATTCGTCACTGGTGGAGAGCTGGAGACAAACGACCCACTGAAATGGAGATATTAGCAACACCGTCAGCAGAAGAAGTCAGAGCCCCTGGTCCATGGCCACTTGTCACGCTGCTCAGGTGGCGGCGGCCAGGCTGATGCCTCCCATTCGTCAGGCGGGGACAGCTGCTGGCCGACAGCGCTTCTCACTAACGGGCTGGGCCGCAGCTTCAGACACCAGCAGGGGAATTTTCAGCGGAGCTTGGTGTGTGTTGGGGGTGCCTGGTCGTCTTTGGTGGACTCTTGTCTGACTAGCTTAGGGGTGTGAACCGATGGGGTTTGAAACTCACTTGGAGCAAGACACAGGTAGGTTTGCATGTGCCAGCTGTGTGACCGTAGGCAAATTAATTAACCTCTCTGAGTCTCCAATCCATCCTCTATAAAATGGGGTGGAATGATACCCACTTTGCAGGGGTTTTTTTGGGATTGAATAAAATGATGCAATAAAGAGTTGTGGTTAAGGGCACGGGGTTAGCTTGGCCCCTTAGGTGCCAGTGACAACTCTGCCACCCACCAGTTGTGACTGAGACTGCCAGCTGTCCCCCAACATCCCGCCTCTCCTTTTCTCTGAGAAGAAGCCCCCATTTTTTAGCTGGGCACATGGTGGCTGATGATAAGGCTACATCTCCGGGAAAGGGGAGGAACCTTCCAGGTGGAGGGAACAGTGCATGCGAAGCCTTCTGAGCTCCCCTCTCCTGACCCCCTCTCTCAGGACCCGAGAGCCTTCCCTCTTCTTCTGGCTGAGACCCTAAGCATTTCTGCATTTCCTTGGGATTTGTTGCCAGGGAGAGAGGGGGGAAACCAGGTCCCCCAAATTAAGCTCCGTGACATTAACAATCTGCTTCCCAGGCCCCCGGGAGGGGGGTGGCAGGCTCTCTGGGGCACTGTTGACAGGTCCAGACTCAGGACTTTGGCAGCTGTTTCTTTTCTAAGAACAGAGATGTGGCCACCAGAACCCCCTGCCCTCTCCTCCCCGGCCCGAGATCACAAATGTGGGATTTTCTTTTTCATTAGCTTAATGCTGTCTTTATTAACTGGGACGGGTTCCTGGAACAAATGATCAGCGAGTATTAAATAAAACGCACACACGTGCACCAGCCCCACCAGCCTGCCCTGACGGGGCGTCTCTGGGTTCCCCAGCAGTTGTCCCAGAAACAATCAGGGGCGACCAGGGGTGGCGGCCAAAGGCACAGAGGAGATTTACAGAAGGAAATTACTTCTGTGATTTGCAAATGGGGGTGGACGGGTGAGAAAGAGCCTGGGCAGGAGGACGCGGCCGTGAGGGAGGTGGAGGAAGCCCCCGCAAGAGCCCTCGGAGACCATGAGGCGGGCTGGAAAGAGCCCGAAAAAGCAGCTGGAGGGACGGAAGGAAGAAGTACCTTTTTCGCTCCTTGCTCCTCTTCGACACCGTCGCCGATCACGACGTAGACGGCTTTCCTGCCGAACCTCTGCATTATCCTCTCGAAGCAGCTCTCCTTCCCTGCGTGCGTGGCCGGAGGACACACGAGGAGAAGCTCGATGAGGACCCAGGAAACCCAGCCTGCTGCGTGCAGTGTCCCCCAGGGCCAGGCGTGAGGATCAGTGCATCCTCGAGCGCACGTCCAAGGTGAGCGCGGCTAGACCATCCCCGTGTGAAAGAGGGTGAAAACTCGGAAACACAGAGAGGTCAAGTAGCTTGCCTGGGGGACACAGCAGGAAGAGGCTGCGCAGGGGCTTATAGCAGACTCTGGTCCCTACGATGGTGGCGAATGTACTTAGTACCACTGGTAAAAATGTTATATTATTTTACCCCAATTAAAAATAAAAATATTGGTTGGGCGCAGTGGCTCACGCCTGTAATCCTAGCACTCTGGGAGGCTGAGGTGGGAGGATCACTTGAGCTGAAGAGTTTGAGACCAGCCTGAGCAAGAGTGAGACCCTGTCTCTACCAGAAATAGAAAAAATTAGCCGGGCATGGTGGTGCATGCCTGTAGTCCCAGCTACTCGGGAGGCTGAGGCAGGAAGATCGCTTGAGCCCAGGAGTTTGAGGTTGCTGTGAGCTAGGCTGACGCCATGGGCAACAGAGTGAGACTCTGTCTAAAAAAGAAAAAAAAAAAAAAAAAAATTAAAGAGGTTCCAAAGAAGCATGCAAAGGCACCTGGTGAGAGGTATGTACAAAGAAAATGAAAGACTCAAGGGGTCTTGTTGAAAAGTCTCTAATAGCTATTTTGGCCTGAATTACTACGATTTTAAAATCTAAAGGCACTTTTATGTAATGTTCAGACCTAGAACTTCAGTATAGACAAAAGTTGCCAAAAGAAAATGCTTCCAAAGGATTTTAAGTTGATTTTTTTTTGCTCCAGAAAAAACAAGGATAAAAATTTCTAATCAACTAACTAATTTTGTATTATTATACATTCTTACATGATACAAGAATTAAAAAAACCAGGCCCCCAAAGAAAACCAATATTTCTTGGCATAAAAAGAAAGTAGCCAATGACAAACCATGCTGTTAATTCCTAGTTATTAAATTCTCTTACCTGATGAAAGCCCTGAGCCTAGACTTGTTTTCTTTGCTAATAAGGGAGATTAGCAGGTATTAGAGAGGAGTTAAAGATAGGCAGGTACTAAACTGAGACTCTCTCCTTGAAAGAGAATTAAGAAAGATAGTAACGTTCTATGTGGCTTAAGGTTTGATTCAAGGTTATCTGATGACCAAGGTTATTTGAGGTACCACCTAAATAAAAATCACCTTATGTACCATGCTGCAGTGTGAACTGTCCTCCTTTTCTTCCTTAGTAGTAGAATTGCATGAGTTTTAGCTGGGCTGTCAATCACTCAGCCATAGACTACATTTCCCAGCTTCCCTTGCAGCTAGCCATGTGACTAAGCTGGGCCAATAGGAGATGAGTAGGCAAAATGGGCACCCCTTCTGAGCTTGGCCTTAAAATATCAGACATGCATTACTCCTTGCTCTTTTCTGCTTTCCCACAGGCTGGAATGATGATGTGGCAAGACTCTGATCTGACCGTATGCATGAGAATAAAACCACGAGAGATGGTGGAAAAATAAAATGGGGGTCCTGGGTTCCTGGATGACTTTGAGGACGGGGTCACCCCGCCAGCCTGTGCCACTGACCTCTTCTGTCATTTGAGGGAGACATAAACTTTCAGTCTGATGTAAGCCCTCATGTTAGGGGTGTGTTTGTTACGGCAGCTTGCCCGTATCTTAACTAACAGACACTTTGGAAAACCGTGGTCCCGATCAATTTCTTTAGCAGCAGAGGTTATGGCAAGCAAGTCGTGAGGGTTGTTTTGGGGATCTGAGTCATGCCCGTGGACAGGTTCCACGAACTTCCCCAGTGCTATTTCCCTTACGCCTCCCATTCCCAGGATGGAAAGTTACCTCCCCCACCCCCAGTCTGGCTTGTCCCTACCTGTCTTGGTTGCACTGTAGATGTTCTCGATAGGAAACACAGAACCCAGTCCATACAGCAGGACTTTGGCCAGGGCAGGGATTAGCTGAGTGGTGGTGACCAGCACATTGACACAGTTGGGCCTGAGGACAAAAGAGACTGCGCATCAGAACTCAAAGCTATCAGCAGGCCAGGCCTCCTCCCCCTGCAGCATGAGCCTGGAGTCGGCGGGACTCCTGGTGGGGTCTGGAGGCTGGCGGGTCGTCTTCAGGTGAGGGCAGGGCCTGAGGGTTCTCCAGCTGCTCCTCTCTCTCAATCCTGAAGCTGCCTGACACCTTGAAATGAAACGTGGGTGGAATACTTTTCCTATATGAAAGGGAAATGGTGCCTAGAGGTAAGGTGAGTGAGTGATACGGAGCAAGTGTAGGGCAGCAGGGAGAGGCGGGGTCTGGGGCTAACTGGAGAGTGCATGCCAGTTCTGAACTTTTGAGAGGATCTAGAAACCTGGAAACCTGCTGGACCCTGGTAAGTCTCTGCACTGTTTGCTCGGCTACACTGCAAGGTGTCCACTGAGCCTTGGACACCTGAGCTTTAGCAAAGGTCTGGAAAGTGTGCAAATGAGAATTTGGGGAGTCCAATTCCCCCAAAGGTGGAAATGAGGGAGCCACCAGTGCCTACTAGGAGAAAGTTCAGGGGTGCAAAGGAAAACGGGGAGCCGCCACTTGCCGGGAGTTGATGAGGTTTAGTGCCTTCAGGGAGTGCGTCAGCCAGAGGTCGGTCAGAGCCTCCAGCTCGGCTCGGAGCTGTAGCCAGGTCTCTCTTTTGGGAGCTCCTATCAAGCCTGTAGATGGAGGAAATAAAGATGTCATCATATCAGAGCTATCTGGGGAACAGAGTTAGGGAAGGGGAGTCTAGCTACTATACTCTGAGGGTTCAAATCAGATGACACCCAAAGTCAGTCCAGTGGCTTCTCTTAACCTTATCCTGAGATCAACTGATTGATTGATCAGTCCATCTGCTGATTGATCCAACCACCCACCCATCTACCCACCAATCCTTCTACCCATCCATCCACCCGCCCACGCATCAAGGCCCTGTGCTTTTAACATGACTCACTTCATTTCATTCTCACAGTAGCCCTAGCGGTAGACACTGCTTTTATTTCTATTCTTTAGGTGAAGAAATGGGCTTAGCGATGTTGACTGACTTGCTCACCACAGGGAGAAAATAATGGAGACAGGTCGGGCCCCCAGGCAGCTGACCTCCAGAGCCCGTCTGTGCTTACGTGTGTCAGACACTGTTCTAAGCACCTTCCCTGTGTGAGTTCACACTATCCCGGCATGAATCCCATGAGTCGGGCAGCATCGCTAACCCCATTTAACACACGAGGAAACTGAGGCACAGGGAGGACAAACACCTGCTCAGTGGTTGAGGGAGGACTGAAATCAGGCAGATGCCTCTGAGTCCAACCACCGCCTCCCAGACGTTGACCTACTAGGTACTTTCTCGCTTCCTCCTGCATTTGCAGGCGTCTTTCCTCCAAGCACCTTCTAAAACACACAGAATCGGGGGAGTCTGGGGTGACCCAGGCTGGAGGCTGCGGCCACGCACTGGCTAGGTCTGTGGTGCAGACACAGCTGGTGCGGGGAGGGGCTGGCGTCCTTGCCTGTTGACACCTCAGGTAATTTCCCCTCCGCTTAAGGGTGAGCAAAGCAGCCCGACAAAGCCCTGGGCATTTTCCGGGCCTTAACCTGGATGGGGAGCAGATGGTCTCTGTTGGCCAACTCTGTGCCCGTCTCCCCTAGCCAAGCACACCTGCTCCCCTCGTCCCTCCATGTAGGGGTGAGTACACGGGCAGGACTGACCTTGGCCAGAGGTTGCTACTTCTCAGTCAACAGACTTGCACTGAGAGGCCACCGAGTGTGGTCCTGATGGCCAGAGGTAATGGAGTCCTCTGGCCTGAGACTCCATTGTAGCTCTTCTGCCTGGGCTGTGTGATGCTCAGCAGGTTACTTAACCTCTCTGATCTCAGTTTCTGCTTTCACACAACACGGATGATAAAAGCATTTACCCTACAGGGATGTTGTGAAGAGTAAAGGAGCCATTCCGTGAAAAGCCTGGCCCAGCTGGTGTGCAGCAGGCACTCGATAAACACGAGCTATTGCCGGGACTGTACTCAGCACCTGAGCTGCATTAGGACGACAGCCTTGGACAGGACAGGAAATCTGTCCCCAAGAACTGACGGTCTGGCCAGGGAGGGCAGAAGACACAGAGGAAGCCAGACTCCCAAGCAGAACTGAAAGGAACTAGTGATCAATGCCACCATTTATCAAGTGCCTGCTGTTTACCAGGCATGGAGTTGTGCCTTTTGTATGCATTAACAATAAACCTCTCAGTAACTCAGGGAAGCAGAATTATTTTTAATTCCCATTTCATAGACCTGGAAACTGAAGCCCAGTGCGGTGACCATATGTACGTCACCTAAAGCTCCATGGCTAGAAAGTGGCAGAGCTGGGACTGGAAACAGGTTCTGTCCCGTGTGAGAGCTGGGACTCCCCTCTTCCTGTAACGGAGGGAGGGAGCCCTGGGAGCTTTTGGGCCGATGTGTATGTCACAGGCACTGTTAGCTGCCTGCTCAAACCCTTCCCTTATGGGCTAGTGGTTGGTTCCAGGCAACACAACAATGAGGAAGACTCCCAAATGCCCCTGGGGTGGGAGCAGTGACACCCCTGGTGAAGAACTGGTCTAGAAAATTCCAGAAATGGCGACCTGCAGCCTGGCCATCGCTGAGCAGGCCCCGCCTCCAGCCCCTTCCGACTTCCCAGTTCAGTGGGACACCCTAACGCCCTCTTGCCCGAGGCTGGTGGTTCTCCCCTTGGCTGCACGTTAGAACCACCCGGATCCCCAGTGCTTGGTCCGCAGCCAGACCAAGAAAATCAGAAACAGAAACTCTTCGGGTGGTTCCAATATGAGCCAAGTTTGAGAACCAGTGACTTCAAGGGCTTCCTCCACTTCAATGCCACCTGGGGTTCTGGTTAAAAATGCAGATTCTGCGTCAGTCGCCTGGGTGGGGCCCGAGATCCTGTGTTTCTCACCACTGCAGGGTGGCGCTCCTGCAGCTGGCCCACGGCCGCGATCTGAGCGGTGCAGGCTGAAGGCTCCGGTCCCCCAGCTGCAGCAGCTGCCGGCCCCACCCCAGAGCTTCAGATATACTAGGTCTGAGATGGGGCCAGAGAATCTGCATTTCTGCCATGCCCCAGGTGGTGCTGCTGGTCTGGGGACCACGCTTTGCGAGCCTGTAGCTGTGGGTAAGAGAATGCAGCCCTGCGCCTGCCCTCGCCATGCGTGGTTTGTGTAATCGAGGACACGGTGCATCATATATTTCTAAGCTTCATCACCCCTGAAGGGAAGGTGATAAAATACTAGTGGTCCTGTTCTGGAGGGTGTCGTGGGGGCTGCATTATGGGAGCTGGTACTGCACTTAGAAGCCTCTCAGACTAGCGCCTGGCACGACAGAGACACACATGGGACAGCGGCTGCCCCCAGGAGCTGCCCTTCCCGCGAGGCCGCCGTGCTCACCGCCCACGTTGTTCTTGTAGGTGTTGTACATCTCCTTCACGCGCCGGTAGCGGAAGGCCAGCTTCCTCATCCAGTCCACGCCGCCGTGCACGCCCGAGCCCAGGCACAGGTTGGCCCCCGGGGCCGAACTGTGGAAGCCGTCGGCGGAGAAGTTATACGTGCTGGGGAGAGGGGCGGGAGGGGACAGTGTTAATGTGGGAGGCCAGGGCTCTTCACCAGGACAACACAGTTCCCATGGCGCCCACGGGAGGGCCAAGGGGCATCCATGAGCCGCCCAAGCATGCATGAGGTGCTGTGCACGTGCACTCGGGCAGCAAGAGGACCACGGCTTTTATTAGCTCCCCACAGAAGGGCAGCACCTTTTGCTCTTGCCTAGGTAGCATCCATTTTCCTGTCTTTTGATATCAAATAACATCTCTAGTTTCTCTTGGGGGATGACGGCTGTCCCCGCATGCAGCGGCCACGCTGGGGAAAGCCTCTCTTCCTCGCCCTTTAGAGCTTGAAGCTCAAAGGGAATTCCACAAAAATGGCTGGAGTTGGTCATCTTGGCCAAAGAGTCAAAAAAATGTCAGTTAATTCCTGCTACCTTTTTTTTTTTTTTTTTGAGAAAGATCTCACTCTGTCCCCCGGGCGAGAGTGCAGTGGTGTCATCATAGCTCACAGCAACCTCAAACTCCTAGCTCAGATGATCCTCCTGCCTCAGTCTCCCGAATAGCTGGGACGACAGGTGCACCACCACACCTGGCTAATTTTTAACATTTTTTTGTAGAGATGGGGTCTCACTATGTTGCTCAGGCTGTTCTTGAACTCCTGGCCTCGAGGGATCCTCCCAACTCTGCTTTCCAAAGTGCTGGGATCACCAGCATGAGCCACTGCACCTAGCCAATCCCCGCTACTTTGATCCCCAAACCTACCCTGGTTCGCGTCCCTCCTGAGGCCTGGCTGCTCACTCTCCGTCCCATTCTGTGAACAGCGCCTCATCTTTCCACAGAAATCCCCTCTTTTAATTTTCTGATTTGTTAAATTAGGCAGAGTCAGTTGTCTAATTGGTGTTTTGCAGATATAAACCCTGACCCAGGAAGAAGCATGTTAGGCTAAAGAATTCTACGGTGGACGGGGACATTTGAAAGTGACACGAAGTCAACCACAAAAAAAGGCGTCTGGGATCCGTAATAGTTTTCTTCTCTGCTCTTTACACCGAATTACTCAAAATTTTAAAAAGACCCTTAGAGAATACAAGATGACTGTGTAAATATGTTGTTTGCACAGAAACTTCCTTTTCCCCGTGTAAAGTGCCTCCAGGGTTATGACGCATACTTGCTGCTCCTCCTTCCTTCGGCTGTGACAGGGACGACAGACAAACGAAATCTACCCACCCTGTAGAAGGGAGCAGACAGCCGGTTCTCAAGGACGCACTCTGTGCTGGGCGCTCTTCCAGCACGTTCTGAACCTGATGAGGACAGAGCTGAGACTCTATCCCACCGCAGCTGCCCAGCTCCAGAACCCACACTTCTAACTGCCACGTGGTCCTTCCTGTCCGGTGAAAAAGTTCCCATCGTGCTAGTTTTATTCTTGAAAAGGCGAAACTGCAAAACTGACTGTAAACTTGGAGAATACCGTGGACAGATGTCCGGCTGGAGGCCCCTGGTGGAGGGCAGGGCGGGGTGTCTGGGGTGAACAGAGGAGCTGTTCGGAGCTCGGGCCCTGGAGCCAGGCTGCCTGGATTTGAATCCTGCCTTTCCCACTTACCAGCTGTGTGAGTTTGGGCAGGTTGCTGGATTTCTCTGTGCCTCGCATTCCCCAACTATAAAATGGGGACGATGGTGAGAACATCTGTCTCAAAGGTGACTATGAAGATGCCACGAGTTGACCCAGGTAAGGCACTCAGAGCAGAGCGAGGCACAAAATAAGGCCTCTTTGAAGGTGGGTTTTTACTACTAACTAGAAAAAACCCACAAAAACAAACCTCGGGGCATCTGATGTGTGGTGCCTGGCATATAGTAGCGGCTCAATAAATATTTCTTGAACGAATAAGTGGGGAATTTGGTTTCTAGGGAGAAAACACCCTTGGACTGTGAATTCTCCAAGTGAGGTACCAAACAGCTCAGCACGAGGCAGGGTTCAGAGGAATACTGCTCTAAATTCCAAGCCAGCAAGCCACAGGGGAAACTTTGTAAGAACGCAACCGTGGTTGCTCGTTGCCCTGAAAGGAAGAGTGGCTCCCAACGATGACTTCATGGAAAGGACACAATTAACCTTGATCTGGGGTTTATTTACTCCATAAATTGAGAAGTCCTGGCGGGGCTGGGGCCTTGTTCCTTGCCAGTCCTGATTGCAGAAGGGATTTTCTGAATGGCTAATTAAAACGAGGCCGGCATCTGCCCGCTCCCACTTCTGATTGTGCTGAGCTTTGAAAAGACTTGCAGGGCTCGGTAACAGAGACTTTGATTTCTGTTTTTGTAGTAAGTGGGGGAACACACCTTGGAAACAAGTACTAAGTGAAGTTACAACGACTGATCCCATAACCAAAACATTTGGTCTAATAATATTTTTGATGCGCCTAGAGGCACTGAATTGTGATAATTTTGGATAAACGCAGATTAACTACGGTTCCATTTTTATAAAGTTTCCCCAGTGGTAGGTTTGGAACATTCCAGCCACATTCCTCTGAAAGCTGTTTCATTTTAAGCGATTGGTTACCCGATTTCTGGAAACCATGTCCTAGAAACCAGACACTCCACTTACTCATTCAAGAAAAGCTTTTTTGAGTATCAACTCTATCAATTGTGATATTAAAATGTATGTATGCTAATGATTGCAGTCACGTGTTTGAAGAATGTGTACCAAACTCTTACTGGTAGTCAATTTGGAAGGTGAGGTCAGGGTTAACGTTCGAATTTTTTATAACATGCATGTATTACTTTGGTAAGTGGGAGAAAGAGAGAGAGAAACGTACACAGACAGAGTTCAGTGATTTGAGGTGGTGCGGAAGAGGTTGGGAGTCAGGTTGATCTGTGAGGTCAGAGAAGCATGACTGGCAGCGCTGGCTGGAGGCGGGACGTCCTGTCCTGCAAGCACCCTTTCCCTCCTGCCCGCTTCCCAGTAGAAGGCAAGCTTGACAACCAACCGATCAATCAAGGGGCGTTTTTTCTCTTTTTTTCCCTCAATATAAACTCACAGGAATAGAAAAGGGACATTTTTGACTCCCCAAATGCCCACCTTAAATCTTGGCCGTTGTCATCTGACGAGACATCGTCAACGTGGATCTGGTCACAATCCTACGGAGAAATTGACAAGAAGAGAAAAAGAGAGAGAAAAGTGCCTGGTTAATCTGATGTAGCCTTTGAGAGTTGGCTTCACAAGCTGGGGGCTGCAGTGAGCACTGGACTGCGAGTCAGCAGTCTTGGGTTCTGGTCTGGGCTTTACCACTAGAGGTGAGATGTCCTTGGGTTGATTCTCACCCCCTCGTTCTCTTTGGTTTTCTTATAAATGAAGAGGTTGACTATAAGGAAAGTGACCATATAATTTATCATCCAAACCAAGATAGTTCTGAGAGTAAAAGAGGCTGCTATGAATATTATATTTAGGGGGAAAGGTGCAAACTAGGACTCTCCAGCTCTCCAGCCCCCCAGGTATGCCCAGACATATGGTCACCCTGGCCATACAGGAGAAGCCTTTGCCTTGCTCAAGGTGTTTCCTCTGCTTCAAATGCTCTCCTTCCTTTGTCTGCTGAACCCTGTATTCTTCAAGCATTAGCTTCTGGAGGTACACCATACACCTTCTGTGTCCTGTGATCTGTGATCATTACTTACTGAGCACTTACTGTGTACTGGGCACATCCCAAGGGCTTGCCATTCAACAAACTCCAGTGGCATGCTATTTCCCACTACCCATAAGCTTCTCAGTTTTCTTTGGGGAAACACTTCTCGCTGTGGGATGATTGCGGGTGGGGATGACGAGGTGGGGCACATGACCCAGGCTGGACCAATCAGAAGGAGCCAGGACCCCTCTGGCCACAGAGATTGCTTCCGGGAGGAGCATGTGGTCTAAGCTGGGCCAATCAGAGCCAGCCCTGGGGCTCTAGCTGGGCTCTTGGGGAAGAGGCGCCCTCCTTTCGCGGGGGCTCCAGAGTGGTGGGCTTAAGCCTAGAGCTGTTGAGGAAAGCAGGTCTGAGAGCTGGAGAGAGGGACGAGGCCCCTGTCACATGATGGGATCCCCTGGGTTCAGTCACGGCTGAAGCTGGGCCATCCCTGACTGCAGCGGGCTAAATAACGGGCCCTCAAACACGTCCACATCCTAATCCTCGGAACCTGTGAACGTGTCACTCTATGTGGCAAAGGGACCTGCAGATGTGCCTCAGTCTCAGATCTTGAGGTGGGAGGCTCGTCCTTGCTACTGGGGTGAGCCCTAGATGTAATCACAAGGGACCCTGTAGGAGAGAGGCAGAGAGTGACTTGACTGGAGGGATGTGCTCTGACGACGGAGGGAGGGCACAAGCCAAGATGCACCAGTGGCCACTAGAAGCAGAAAACGGCAAAGAAACAAACTGTCCTCTCAGAGGCTCCAGAGTAAACCAGCCCTGCCGACACCGTTAGCCCAGTGACACTGATGTGGACTTCTGAGCTCCAGAACCGTAAGAGAATACATCGTGTTGTTTGAAGCCACTAAGCGTGTGGCAATTTGTGACAGCAGCCCTAGAAACCAATAAGCGGACTTTTCAATTTGAGCGAGCGGAGTTGGGTTTCTGTCACTTTGCAGCCAAGGGTTACGAGGGATGCAACGTCCCCCCGTGGGACCTACACACGATACACACCGGTCCCGCCAACCCTGCCTCCATCGTGAGACACATCCGGATGGTCTGCTGACGGGTGTGCCAGCCCTGCGGTACCGGGCAAGAGCGCAGGCTCTGCAGTCTGACCGCCCGCGTGCGGATCCTGGATCCAGCCACTTCCCGGCGGTGTGACCCTGAGCAAGGGGCATAACCGCGTGAACCTCTGACTGGTGAAGAGAGAGGATAACTGAATCCGCTTCCCAGGGCTGAGGTGAGGAGCGAGAGGCTGCACTGAAAGCACTAGAACCGTGTCTGCCATGCAGTGGGTGCCACATAAGTGTTCGTTTTTATTATTGTGTTAGATTTGATACATTTTCCACATTTTGGTTGCAAGTTGATTTCGGGAGCAGATACCGCCTTACAGAGACTGCTGGAGGAGGGGAAGCACATGTTACCTGAGCTTGAGAACTGAGAAAAAACTGGTGTAGCATCTCTTGGTGGGAGGTTGGAAGCTGGAAGAAACAGCATTTCCAAATTTTGAGCAGATCTCCAAAGGGGGTTGAATTTATCTTTAACTGGAGCTTTGCTGGGGGGTAGGAGGGGTTGGGAAACCCCTGCCCTCATTAATTTTTTAAAGACATGTAAAGGTAGTCTCGTTGTCATGGTGATGATGTTTAGGGCGTCTGCTTTGGGGCAGATGTGGGGATGTGGCATTTGGGGTGGCCCGGGCTGTCTTGTGGGGAGCCGGGCCAGAACCTGGGAGGAGGGGTCAGCAGAGGAGTGGTGTGGCCGCTGGTTCCTCTCTGACCCCTAGAACGGGCTTTGGATTGGAAAGCGGTTTGCTGGCAGGTGTGGCTTCCAGAGTCCTCGGCACACTGGCCCAGGCACAGCAGCTTTGCGGAGGGTGACAAAGTGTGACTCAGAGTCCAGGAGCTGCCATTCCCACCTCTGCATAGGACCTCGCACCTCTGTGACTCAGCGACAGAACCCAGGCGTGGGCAGGGGTGTGCTCTGCGGGGCCTGGAGGGCAAGAGCAGCAGGGAAGTCCACCGAGTGGCTTCCTAGGGCTCAGCCAGGGGCAGACGGGAGTCGAGCAGATGGCGAAGAACATGGCGGATGCTAAAGCGTGATCCCAATATGAAAAATTCTTTGGGGGAGTGGGAGAAAAACTGGGGGGAGGGGACACTCAATGACCACTTTTGAGCCAGCAGGTATCTGGCTGACACCTAAAGCTTTTCTGCTTATTTCATATTTCCTTTCTTTCCACGGACCCAGGACTCTAATCAGTGCTTGGTGGTCTCAGGTATAATTTATCCCCATCCTCAAGAGGGAGTGTCCTTTTCCTGCAGTGGCCGGGCACAATGGCGGTATTCCGTATCTAAAGACTCTAGAGCCACACCCATGCTGTCCGACACGGTAGAAATTAGTCACACGTGGTTATTTATACTTATATTTAAATTAACTAAATATAAACTTAAAAAAATTCAGCTCCTTAGTCCTATTTCAAGTGCTCAATAGCCAGCTACGACACTGGGCAGTGCGGATATTTTCATCGTGGCAGAAAAGTCTACTGGACACTGCTGCTCTAGTGGGATCGAGGAACCAGACCGGCAGCTTCTCTCCTGTGTTGATAAGTTCAATCAGGGAAGAGCTGAAAACCGGCCCGGAGACTTACCTACTTAGCCCACCCTGTGCTTAAGATTTTTTTGGAAACAATGGCCAATATGTAAACACAGGGGTCTCTCTCCACCCACACCCCGCCCCCCTCTCCCCCTCTCTCGCCTCGTTCTTGCTTTTGCTCCAGATTTGCAGCAACTCTTGGGAGTTCGCACACTCTGGTGACACAGAGCGTGCATTCTCATGTCCCGACGATCACTGGGAGCTGAGCTGCAGCTGCCTCCTCCCGCCTGCGCATCCCTTTGCAGCTCCCATGGTCTCTACTTCGCTTTCCATTACCTGCTTACTCGGCCCTGTGGGCAGCTGAGTTTGAGACTTCCGACCCACAGCCATCTTACACACAAGGAAGGGTCCTAGGACCACCAATCCTGGTATGCTAATGAAAATGGTATTTAAAAGACAAGGCTGACTTTACAGACCGAGGTGCAGAGGAAATAAAAGTAACAGGAACTCCCCCCCAGTGCACCGCTTTGCCTGAAATTGGAAAAACACCTCCGTAGGCCCCCAGGCCTTCCCTCAAGCTCCAAAGCCACCCCAGGGGTCACACGGGCTCAGGCCCCTGGGCAGGGTTCCATGTGCTTTCCTTGATGTCAGGGGAAAGGCATTTGGGGAGGCTCTGTTTTTCTCATCTACACGGGGATTGTTGGGGGCGCTAAAGTGTGACAACAGTAGCGATCACATTTCGGACTTAATAAAAGACCGTGACGCTCAGCTAGACGCTACCTCATACTCCGCCAGCTGACCTGGATCGAGTTACCCCCTGAGCTGGCAGCGAGGGGAGCTGGACAGCGTGGAGGACATTGGACTCCTGGGGAAGAGACTCCCATGCCCCCCAACTCTGCTGCCCGCTCCCAGGTACGGCGGCCGGCCTCTAAGTCAGAGGGGAGGCTTGTGCCCACGGACCGGGTGCACTTCTAGACTCTCCTGGGTCAAAGCAGGACTCTCCTGGGGGCTCTGAGCGGGCCCAGCTGGCAGAGACAGAGGAAGGGTTCCCACAGCCTCGGCCCAGGTGAGGCACAGGGGGGCTGAGGACCAGGACCCGGCACATCCTGCCTCAAAGAATGTCACTTTCCCACCCAGAGAGACACCTGCAAAGAGCCTTGTGCCAGGACGTCTGTCATCCCAGGGAGAAACTGGAAAACACCTCAAGTTCCCTGGATTAGGTCATAGCTAAATAAAGTGTGGTATATCTATTCAGCCGAATCCTACCCAGCCGTTGAGAAGGATGAGGCAGATTTTTATGTCATCACATGGAATGTCTCCGAGGCCGCCTACGGTGTGAGTAAAGCAGGCTAAAGAATGACGAGTCCAGTCTGATCTCACGGAAAACCCCATTAAGACGTGAGATATTTTATATGAATATACAATCCATAACTGGAAAAAGAAAGATCTAGAAGCTCACATATCTGGCTGGTAGCAGCAGTTCCACACGGAAAGGTTTTGGATGCGGCTGGTGGTCAAAGAAGGCTTTAAGCCTTATTGAAATACGTTCATTTTTCTTTTAAATGAGGATAATGTCCATATATATTACTTTTGAAAAAAGTAATTGAAAATATCTCACTGGGGAGGAGACGAGATCTAACTTTGGAGAGAAGCTAACATTTATTAATGTGCCAGGGACTGTGCTCAGCACTTCACATGTATTTAGGGGGAAACTATTGTCATCCCTTCTTATGGAGGAGAAGATGAGGCAGGAGAAGTATTGGGGGTTGAATTTGTCCCCCAAAACACTGAAGTCGTAACCCCCAGTACCTGTGAATGTGACCGTCTTTGGAAATAGGGTCTTTGCAAACGATCATGTTAAGATGAAGTCATTAGGGTGAGCCCTGCTCCAATATGACTGCTGTCCTTATCAGAAGGGGAAATTTGGACAGAGACAGAGACCCACAGAGGAAGAACCACCCTGTGATGATGAGGACAGAGATAGGCTGACACATCTCCAAGCCAGGGAATGTCTGAGACCAGCAGGAGCTTAAGAAAGAGGCAAGGAGCAGATTCTCCCTCAAAACTTGCGGAAGGAAGCAACCTTGACCTTGAACTCTAGTCTGAATCACTGTGAGACAATAAGCCTCTCTTGTCTGAGCTCCCAGACTGTGGTACTTTGCTAGGGCAGCTCTAGCCAGCTGATACGGTGCCCCGGGTGAGGGGGAGGCTGCACCTGGGCCCAAGAGGTCTGTGCCTTCAGAGCCTGTGCCCGGGGAGACCATCCACCCACTCAAAGGGTATAGAAACACCTGCTAACAGCCGGCGCCGCGTCAGACAATGAATGGGGCAAGAGAGGGGAGGTGTCTAGGACTAGATCTGGCTCCTGTCCTCAAGGTGCCTACCACGTCACTGGAAAAGACGAGGCACATAAGCATGAAACCCTGAACTGCTGATTCAACACGTGCACACAATGACCACCTGCAGTGCGCCACTGCTGGGCTGGGCACTGTACGTGTCTTGCTGTCATCTCTGACTTTTCTGTCTCACATCCCAACACCGACCCATCAGCAAGTCCTGCTGGCGCTGCCTGTGACGTACACCCACAGTCTGACCATTCTCATCTCCCACTGCTCCCACCGAGGTCCGAGCCATCATCGTCTCCCATCTAGACCAGAGGTTGGTAAACTACAACCCATGGGCCAAATCCGGCCTGTTGCCTGCTTACATAAATAAAGTTTTATTGGAACACAGCCATGTTCATTCATTTACATTCTGTCTGTGGCTGCTTTTGTGCCATTGCAGGAGAACTGAGTAATTTTAGCAACACAAAACAGACTATCGCAGTAGCACATATTTCTTTTTTTTTAATTGATTTTTGCAAGGCTGGAGGGTAGAGAAGTTAAAAGCACAGACTCTGGGGCCTGGGTTCAAATTCTGGCCCTGCTACTTACTAACTGAATGACTTGGACAAGGCATTGAACCTCCCTGAGCCTCAGCTCCCCCTCTGTGGTTGAGTACCCACCTCGCAGGGTACT
>CAUYRT010030655.1:0-14657 GCA_963574885.1 Lepilemur ruficaudatus
TTGACAGAGTAGGTTTTTGAATGTAACAAGATAAGTCAACTTGAGTGGTAATATATTTGGGGAAATCAGCTCACTACAAATTGTGACTGTAAACATTGTACTGTAAATGCTTTGTAGTTTTCCCCCAATAAAAAAAAATAATAAAAAATAAAAATAAATAAATAAATAAATATTTTTAATGGAGTGACATAATAGAGCCTGCACAGGTAGTTTCTAGATTGATGGTTACAAAAGGTGTCTCCAAGAAAGTGAAATTTAACCTGATCTCTGAATGACAAGAAGCAGGTAGCCATGTGAAGACAGTGGGAGAGGGGGAGCAGTACAGGGAAAGAGTACAGATAGTGTGGAGCCCTGAGGCAGCAACACATTTGGAGTATCCCAGGGATCCAAAGAAGGCTGGTGTGGCGGGAACCTAAGGGCAAAGGAGGGAGAGCCAGCTGGAAGGGAAGGTGACAAGGTGAATGTAATCACCATGGACAGCTCTTTCAAGGAGTTTTTCCATAAAGGGAAAAAGAAAGGGCAGATGTAAAAGGGGCCAGTGGGGGGATTTATTTTATTATATTATATTTTAGTTTATAAAAGATGAGAACGATTCAGTAAAGTGAGATAATTGACAATGCTCAAGAAGAAGCAAGTTGGAGGATGAAATTCCTTGAGTAAAGAGAAGGAATGGGACCCAAAAAGCTATTCGAGTTTTTGGTGAGAGTTGATACCAACATAATTCCCTGTTCATATACTTAACAATCCTGGGACTGGACACACTTTCCTGTCCTTGTATTAAACAACACTGCCATTAAGTGAAAATAACTGATTGCTCCAGAAAATACCTGCTCATGGAAGATAAGATTGCGAACTAGCTAAAATGACTTGTTCATCAAGACTTGCTCCAAAACTCTCACCTAACTGTGCTCATCAACCCAAAGCTGCTTTAAACTCTGTCCAATCCTAACCAGTTCTCCACCTTGCAAAACCCCCTTAAAATTATGCAGTCCAGGTTCTAAAACCCTATAAATATCCTGTCCTAATCTCCCCATTTTGAGAGACTACTAGGATTCCAGCAAGGTGTTGCTATCCCTTGTTGCTGTGAGTCTAACAAGCCAAGTTTAACTTGACAAACAGACTTTTCTGATGGTATTTTGGGGAGTCAACAGTTAACATTGGCTTTTGATAGGAGCAGCAATATTCATCCATTATAATGGAGAGGAGAGTATAAGTGCTTTGAGGTTGAGGTTGTGGAGATGTGACGGAGTCATCTTCCTAAAATATAAACATTATACCACGACTACTGTGCGTTAGTTTCCTATGGCTGCAGTAACAAATCACCACAAACTTAATGGCTTAAAACAACACAAATCTATTATCTTACAGGTCTGTAGTTCAGAAGTCTGAAATGACTTTCACTGGACTAAAATCAAGATCTCAGCAAGGCTTCATTCTTTCTGGAGGCTCTCTCATTCACTTCATAAAAATGTGCTGAATACCATCTATGTGCCAGGCACTATATTAGGCTCTAGGTGTATGGGGGATAGGGAGATGATAATAAATAAACAAATTATTATAGAAGATGTCAGGTGTAATCTGTGTTATAAAGAAAATGAAGCAAGGTGAGGAGGATGGACAGAACCGGGAAGGCAGTGCTGGTTTATGTAGGTGGTCTTGGGAGACCTTTCTAAAAGGGGAAGTGATGCAGACAGCCATGTGGATTTCTGCGGGAAACATATGAGAGACTGAGGGACCAGCAATTGCAAAGACCTTGAACCAAATGCATGTCAGCTGGTCAAAGAACATCAAAGCAAGTGGAGTGAGTGAGACGGCGAGCGGTAAGAGCCACAGAGAAGTAACCAGGGACCCGATGGGAGCCTTGGAGCTTTTAAGCAGAGGAATGATAGGATCTGACTTAAGTATTAAAGGTTACTCTGGCCTTAACGTGGAGAACAGATTGTAAGACCAGAAGGAAGGAAGCGGGCACATAAATTAGAAGGAGGCCATCGTGACTGTTTAGGCGAGAGATGATGAGGGCTTGGACCACAGTGGCAGTCTCACCACAGAGGTGGTGAGAAGCGTTTGGATTTGAGATGTATTTGGAAAGTAGAGCTGGCAAATTTTGCTGATGGATTAGACATATGGTGTGAGAAGAAGAGAGGAGTCAAGGATAATTCTAAGGTTTTTGGCCTAAGCAACTGGAGGAATGGAGTTTCTGTTTTCTAAGATACAGAAGACTTGGGTAAGATCAAGTTGGGGAAGTGGGTGGTGAAACTGGGAATTGATTTCGAACATGTGAGGTTTGACACATCTATTTTACATTCTAGTTGTAGTGTCAAATGGGCTGTTAAATATATGAGTCTAGAGTTCATGTGAGATTAGGGTTGGAGATGCAAATTCTGGAGTCATAAAAATGTAAGTGCTATTAAATCCATGAAACCGGATGGGATTCCTGAGGGAGTGAGCATGGATAGAAGAAATCCAAGGACTGAATTTCAGGTATCCCAAAATGTCTTCCCCTGCTCTTTACTCTGCTGTCCCCTCAGCCTGGACTCTCTCTCTCCAGCTCCAACACTATCTTTCAAAGTTGTGTTCAAAAAAGAGGAAAGGGGCACTTGAGGAGGGCACTTCATTATGGAGCCCTGTTTTGAGAACAAAGGCCACAGAAGTGACTGGGCTTCACGCACTGTGACAGCTAACATGGACATTATTAGCCTTTTCTCTTCTTTCTTTTTTTTTTTTTTTTTGAGACAGAGTCTCACTCTGTTGCCCGGGCTAGAGTGAGTGCCGTGGCATCAGCCTAGCTCACAGCAACCTCAGACTCCTGGGCTCAAGCGATCCTTCTGCCTCAACCTCCCAAGTGGCTGGGACTACAGGCATGCGCCACCATGCCCGGCTAATTTTCTTTTCTCTTCTTTCTTGCTAAGAAAAACAACTTGGATGTAGTTCAAGGCAGAGTGTTGGGCCCTAAGCAATCAGTCCTGATTGTCTAGTGATTCTCAATCCTCAAGTGCATTAGAATCACCTGCAGAGAATAAAATGGTAAATTTTTTCACGTGTATTTTACCACAGTAATTTCTAATATATATATATAACCTGTGGGCTTAGCATGGTGGCTCACACCTGTAATCCTAGGTGGGAGGATTGCTTGAGCCCAGGAGTTGAACGTTACAGTGAGCTAGGATTTTGTCACTGTTCTCTAGCCTGGGTGACAGAGCAAGAACCCAAAAATCTGCTTTAAAAAAAAGGAAGAAAATCACCTGTGGAGATTTTTATTTTAATGACAACCCTGGTCACATCCCCAGAAATTTTGATTTAATTGGTCTGGGGTGGGGCATGGTCATTGGTACTTTTTTATACCAGCTTCCCAGGTGATGATATTGTGCAGCCTGATTTGAGAACCTGAGGTAGTAGTGACAATTTTGCTCCTCTTTATAGGCCATGGTATAAGATACCAGTATCCCTAGAGCAGTCACGTAACCCAGTTCTTGCAATAAGATCAACAGGCAAAAGGACTGTTTTCTGGGAGCTTCTGGGAAATGTTTTCCTTCCTGATTAAAGTACAGCCCCTCACCCCCACCGTGAATAGAGTTGGGATGCCCAGAGCTCTTCCGAGGATTTGGGAGGCCTTTCCCACTCTACTGGCCACCATGTGGGAGAGATGCAGTTCAACACATTCCGCCTCCCTCAGTTCCCACCTGCAGAAAAACAGCCCATGTCTTCCCAATGCCAGGGTCCCTTGCCAGTGAACAGTCCTCTTGGATGGGGTCCTGCCAGCAAGCCTACACCTCACAATTGTCTCACAATGTCTGGAGGGAGAGCAGACATGGAGACCCACATAGCCAATGTCTAATGATTTCAGTTATAAGTCAATCTAAATAAGGTATGTTCTATTTTCATACCCTCACAGATATTCCTTTATGATGACCTAGAAGGCCAGATTTGAATTTAAAATGGTCAGACTCCTCCGTTTTCTGTGTCAGAATGTGGAGGTGGAGGGATAACCACAGCCTGGGCTCTGACCATTAGGACTCACACATATGTGGACACTTTGAACATCTAAGCTCCATCCAATGGCTGCTTGGCCATTCCTTAGATGTAAGAGGTAAATATATTGGCAACAGCATAGTCTTTCCTGAGGATGTGAAGGAAGAGACCCACATTGGTTCCAGAAGTGAGCTTAGAGCTCACTAGGCAGGAATTCTGGAGTCTTGGGTTCCTGGATGATGCCCTAGAAGATGAGGCACAGGTTTTAGGTGGGCATGTTTCCTTGGCCCCACGGACATTGCAGACACTGGGGAGGTCCAAGCGGGCAGAGGATCAGCACCTGATCCCCTAACACACAGAGCCCCTGGGGCCCCTTCCATTGAGGTCTGGGCTAGGGTGTGTACTGCCTCTCAGGACACCTAGGCAGCTCCCCGCTGCTAGCTCTTCTTTGCTGCTTAGATAAGCCAGGGCAAGGTTAGGAACTCCACTGTATAGCTGATAACACTCAGGAAATAGAATGCCATTCTCTCCCCATGCTCTGTGAATAGTTCTCTTGGAGTCTCCTCTTCTCTTGGCTTGTGGGAAGAGAAGCCAAGAGAATCACCCCTCACAGCAAATATGCTCTCCCACAAAACTGACCTCTCCTCCTACCTCCCCTCTTTTCACATGGGGGGGTGTTCATTGTTGTGGATGGTGGGACCATTTTCACCACCTCTTCAAAATCCCTGGAAGAGAGATCTGATTTAAATTATGAACAACTTTCTTTAGGGATATGGGGTACTTAGCATTTTTGTTTGTTTGTTTTTGGGGGGGTTTCATCCCCAGGTTTGAGCCTTAGCTGCCATGTTCAGACAACAGAAAGAGCCCCATTCAGCATGCTACTCCAGTTTTACGGCCCAGGCACTGGTGAGCAGACCACCATGTGGAAGGTGAGGGAGAGAACCTTGGCCAGGAGGATGATGGCAGCCCCCCAAGGAGGCTGGGAGACCCAGAAATGAATGCCCCCTGCCTCAGCAGCTGAGAATTACCACCTAGAACCTGGCAACTGCTAAGTTCATTACCATCTTCTACTTTCTACTTTGTTGAAGTGCTGGGAACTTTTAACATCTAGAAGCTTTGGAGGGATTTATTTATTTGTTTTTTTACAAAAATATCTTCTTAAGACAGTTTACAGAAAAGGGAACAAAAAGTCTTGGAAACAAATGAAAAGATGCTCAGTCCTCTATATAATATGAATAATTAAAATTAAAACTTATACCAAAAGATCAATTTTTACCTATCATGTTGGGAAAAATAATAATTTTTTTAAAGTTTGGTCATAATCCATGTCGGGAGAGTGTGGGGAAAGAGATATTTCCTGCACTGTTGATGGAAGTATAAATTGGTTCAACATCTAGGGAAGGTGATTTGGCAGTGCTGATCAAAATGACAACTGCTATTATTTTCTAATTCAACAATTGCACTTCTAGGAATTTTTTCTCCAGATAATCCCACACATGTGTAAATGACATATCATTCAAGTACCATTGTTTGTAATAGCAAAAAGAAACAACCTAAATACCCATATTTAGAAACCAATATTGGGACATTCCTATTAATTAAACTCCAGAATTCATTCAGATTTCACGGGGTTTTTCCATTTAATGTCTTCTTTTGCCTCAGGATCCAATCCAGGATCCCACATTGCATTTAGTCATCATGTCTCTTAGTCCTCTCAATCTGTGACAGTTTTTCAGATTTTCCTTGTTTTTCATGATCTTAATGGTTCTGGGCAGTATCGGTCAGTTGTTTTGTAAGAGATTCCTCAATTTGGGTTCAGCTGATGTTTTTCTCATGCCTAGCCTGGAGTTATGAGTTTTTGGAAAGAATGCCCCAGAGGCAAGGTGCCATCTCATCGCATCGTAGGAGTGGGTATATAAATGCATACAAGGTTCACACCACATCTCATGGTTAGGGCAGTGTTTGTCAGGTTTCTCCACCATAATGTTACAATTTTCCCTTTCCAAACTCTCTTTGAAATCCAGTCATTAAATCAAGTCTACCCTCATGGGTGGAAGAGGAACTCAGCTCCATGTCCTAGAGGAGGGAATATCTATATATGTTAAAGGAAATTCTTGGGAAAGGAAAACATCTCACCCCCCTCCATTTACTTATTATTCAAACATGTATTTTTATCACTATGGATACATGTACATTTATTTTATATTTTGGTAATAATCCAGTACTATGTTTTTTGTCTTTATTGCTCAAACTGTTTCAGCTTTGGCCATTGTGAGCTCCTTTATGTCAGTTCCTGTGTTCTTTCAGCATGCCTCCATCCTGTTGTTTTTTGAGCACTTCCTTACTTTTGATTCTGTTCCTTGGAGGCCAGCAACTAGCTGTCTCTGTCTCTGTGTCTGTCTCTCTCTCTGTCTGGCTCCTTCCTCAGTGGTCTCCGGCATTTCCTCACCTAGCCCCTCCACCCCTTCCCTCAGGCTGAGTTGGACTAGCTCTTTGTGGAGGGCTGAAGTCAGAAAACACCACAGCTCAGCTGTGTCTGTCACTAAGACAACTAAGTGGCCCTGCAGGAAAGCCCAAGGGTCGAGCTCCCAAACCTCCTTCCACCTGTGGTATACCAGATCCTCGGGGCATGCAGGGAGGGGACTTCCATCTGTCACATGACCTCTGTTGCCATGGCACTCTTGTGCAACATCCCTAAGGACCAGGACCCAGGGAGCTGGGTCTGCAGAGGAGCAGCTGGCTATCTTTTCTCCAGGGTTCTGGGGGAGCTGAAGTCACAGCTTTGTTGAGCTAGAGGGACCCACACCTTGGGACCTCACTTTTCTCATCTCACATATTGTATGTTTATCTCCTTACCCAAAGCCACCCTGAATTCTCCTTCTGAGATGATAGACAGAGAAAACTTTCCCTCCAAGGATTGACAGAGGAAGAAGAACAGAGATGTGGCCATCCATGCATTTGTGCAAGTAGCAAAGCACCGAGTCCACAGGGAATGAGGAGCAAAAGTGCAAACGAAGGTGTTAGTGTGTGTGGAAGGCTGAGCATAGTCACAGGAAAATTGCTTCATCCTGTGTGGTAAACGCATCTTTTTTCCCCACCCCCAGATTCTAAGAAGGCCTTCTCTCCATCTCATGCCACCATCATCTCTCTCTTAGATCATAGCTTTATCCTCCTAACATGCTTATCCCACCTGAAATCATTTTACAGATACTTTTTAAAACACAAATCAGATTATAGCATTAATCTACTTCAAACTCTTGAATGGCCATCCATTGTCATCGTAATAAAAACCCAACTTTTTCTATCCCCGTCATTTACTTTACTTAGCACGACTCCCTTCTCACTAGCCAATGTGAAGCCACCTCAGCTCTCCATCATGCTGGCCCTATACTCTGGGGTACACCTCCCTCCACTGCCCCCCACCCCTTCACTTCTATGCTCCTTCCTCCTTCAGACCTCATTGCAAACATCACTTCCTCAGGGAAGCCTGCCTTCATCATCAAATGTAAATTAGACCATGAGGTGTATTATCTCAAAAGCCCTACACACACTCCACAATTCATAATCATACAATTTCCTGATTATTTTATAATATCTTTTTACCCCACTATATTGTAAATTCCCTGGAGGCAAACATAACATTTATTTTGCTAACTGCTGTATCCCCAGTGTTTGGCGCAGTGACTGGCATGTAGTATGTAGCTGCTCAGTACATATTTATGGAATGAATGGATGAAATCCACTTCTCCTCCTGTGTTCCATTCTCAGAGAACATCACCATCCAATCTCTGCTCAGACCAGAAACCAGGGAGCCAGCCCTGATGCCTTTCTCCCCTCACTTGTTTGTTCACCAAGTGCTATGGATTTAACCTCCTAAATATCCCTCAAATCCATCCTTCCTCTCTACTCATCATTCTAGTTTCTGACTTATTGCAACAATCCCCTACCTGGCCTCCTTGCCTCTAGCATCATCCCCTCCATGTCATTCTCCACACTGAAGAAGGAAGTGATGTCTAAAATGCAAACCTGATCAAGTCATAAAGCTTCCTTTGTCATAACATTCAAATACAGACCCTTGGGAGAATGTACCAGATCTGCTACTGACCCTGCCCACACCCCAGTGTCTTAGTCCATTTAGTGTTGCTATAACAGAATACCTAAGACTAGATAATTTATAAAGAAAAGGGGTTTATTTGGCTCACAATTCTGGGAACTGGAAGGTTCAAGATTGGGCAGCTACAACTTATGAAAGCCTTGTTCTGCTTCAACTGATGGTAGAAAGTGGAAGGGGAAGAGTAGGTACAAAGAGGTCACATGGTGAGAGAGGAAGCAAGAGAGAGAAACCAAGGAAGCCAGACTCTCTTTAACAACCTGCTCTCTAGGGAACTAATCCATTCCCAAGAGAGCAAGAGAACTTTCTCTGAAAGAGGGCATTAATCTATTCGTGAGGGATCTGCCCCCATGACCCAAGCAACTTCCACTAGCCCCCACCTCCCAAAATTGCCACATTGGGGATCAAATTTCCACATGAGTTTTAGCAGGGACAAACCACAGCACCCAACCTCACAGGCCTCCACTCATAGCCCACACCCAGCATAGGAAACCACACGTAGTTTCTCTAACACGTCATTCTCCTTCATGCTCCTATTCTTTGCAGATCACTCTCTTAATCACACTTAATTAACCACTCCTCATCCTTGAAGGTAACTTGTGGGAAGGTTTCCCTGATCTCTCTCCTCAACCACATGGAATAAGATCCCCATCTCACATGTTCCCCCTAGACTCTGTGCCAACCTTTATCACAGCATGAGTTGAAACACTCTACTGGTCTGTCTCCTCTATTTTGAAACCTTGAAAACTACAGTCCTGTCTTATTCATCTACTGGGGTATTTCCCCAGTGTTCAGTCATGTGCCCAAATAGCATTTTACCATTTTCAGAACATATTCACATACTTTTTATCTGGTTTCACCTTCTCGACAACTCTATGAGGTAGATAGGACAGACATTTTTATCCCAAATTACAGAAAGAAGTGATTGATTCCTCTCTGAGCCCATGGCAGGATGAGCCCCCTAGTCTTCTGTGCTCCAAAACCTAATGTTCATACCTCTGGATAAGCACTTAATATGTGATCCTCTGCTCCATCCCAGGAGTGCTGGGCCAGCCTCATGTACTTGTGCTGCAGATTGGAGGATCTTATCAAAAGACTCTGGCCAGCCCAAGAGAGAAGACTCAGGTGCTGACATTTGAGTTTCCTGCGCCCTCCCCTGACCCCCCATTCACTCTACCACTGAAGGACTGTAGGGTACTCTCACTCTTACTGGCCCACTGGTCAGCATGTGGCCATCTCACACAAGGGTGTGCACATGCACATACCCATACACAAGAGACTTCCAATCACCTCTCTAATGCTCCTTCTTCAATGTGGACAGCCAAGCGTCGCCAGACCTTTGAGGAAAGCCTCCAACATGAAAAACAAAGACCAAAATAAACAGGAAAAAAGGCAACTCGATGAAAACAGATACAAGGAGTAGAAGAAAGCTGAAACAAACAAAAACAACAATAACGAAAAGCACCACTAATAATAACATACTCAGGGACATAGGTAAAGGAGAACATATCCATGCTATGAGATGAGAATTCATTTTTATTTCTATAACAGCTTTACTGAGATAAAATTCATATGCCATACAATTCACACATTTAAAGTATACAATTCAACGGCTTTTAGTATGTTCACAAAGTTGTGTAACCATCACTACAATTAATTTTAGAACATTTTCATTACCTCAAAAAGAAACCTGTAGCCTTTAGCTATCACTCTCCAATCCCACCATCCACTCTCCAGCCCTAAGCAACTACTAATCTACTTTCTATCTCTTTAGATTTCCCTATTCTGGACATTTCAGATAAATAGGATCATATAATATGTGACATTTTGTGTCTTTTTTTGCCACATAACAATGTTTATAAACTTCACCGTGTTGTAAAACATATCAGTACTTCACTCCTTTTTATGGCTGAATAACATTCCTTTGTAAGGATATATCACAATTTATTCATTCATTCATTCATTCAGGGGCATTTGGGTTTTTTCCATCTTTTGGTATTATGAATAACATCGCTATGAACATTTATGTACAAGTTTTTGTGTTGACATATGTTTTCATTTCTCTTGGATATATACCTAGGAGTAGAATTGTCGGGTCCAATGGTAACTTTATATTTAACATTTTGAGGAATTGCCAGACTGTTTTCCAAAGAAGCACTCCCATTTAGATTCCTACAAGTAGTGTATGAGGATTTCAGTTTCTCCACATTGTCACCAGCACTTGTCATTATCTGACTTTCATTTCATCCTAATGGGGTGAAGTAGTATCTCATTATGGTTTTGATTTGCAGTTCCCTGATGACTAATGATGTTGAGCATATTTTCATGTGCTTATTGGCCATTTTGAATCTTCTTTGGAGAAATGTCCATTTGGATCTTTTGCCCATTTTTAAATTGGGTTGTCTTTTTATTATTGAGTTGCAGGAGTTATTGATTTATTCTAGATACAAATCCTTTATCAGATATATGATTTGGAAATATTTTCTCCCATCCTGTGGGTTATCTTTTTACTTTCTTGATAGTGTCTTTCAAAGCACGTTTTTTATTTTGATAAAGTCCAATTTATCTATTTTTTTTTCTTTTCTTGCTTGTGCTTTGGTGTCATATCTAAGAATCTATTGGTAAATCCAAGGACACAAAGATTTACCACTATGTTTTTTTTTTAAGTGTTTTATATTTTGGGCTCTTATATTTAGGTCTTTGATTCATTTTGTGTATATCACGTGAAGTAAGAAAAAGAATGAAAAAAATCATTCTTTTGCACATGACTATCTAGTTGTCCCAGCACCATTTTTTGAAAAGACTATTCTTTCCTCCACTGACATTTTTGTTGAAATCAAATGACCACGGATAGATATGTGGGGTTTTTTCTGGACTCTCAATTCTATTCCATTGATCTGTATACCTATCTTATTCTAGTACCACACTATCCTGATTACTGTTGCTTTGTAGCAAGTTTTGGAATTGGAAAAGGCAAATCTTCAACTTTATTTCTCTTTTCAAGGTTGTTTTGGCTATTCCGGGACTCTTGAGTTTCTATATGAATTTTAGTTGCTATGAGAATTTGTTGCTGTTGTTTTTTTCTTTGAGACAGAGTCTTGCTCTGTTGCCTAGGCTAGAGTGCAGTGGCGTCATCATAACTCACAGCAACCTCCAACTCCTGGGCTCAAGCAATCCTTCCGCCTCAGCCTCCAGAGTAGCTGGAACTACAGGTATGTACCACCATGCCCGGCTAATTTTATATATATATATGTTTTTAGTTGTCCAGCTAATTTCTACTTTTTTTTAGTAGAGACAGGGGTCTCGTTCTTGCTCAGGGTGTTCTCAAACTGCTGAGCTCAAGCAACCTTCCTGTCTGGGTCTCCTAGAGTGCTAGGATTACCAACCAGGGTGAGCCATTGCGCCCTACCAAGAATTTGGTTTTAAATGGAAAAGCTTGGGCCTCAGAAAGAGCTCCAGGGCAGCTGCACTGTGCGCCTGGCCGCCCCAAACTTCTTTCCCCAACAGAGGTCCCAAAGGGGAAAATCAGACCTATTTGGAAGAGATGCATTTAGACGACACCACCAGATTCTGTCCAGAGGAAGAAAGAGAAAGTGAACAAACATCTTTCAGCGATCAAAATCCAAGCAAGATCAGAAAGGGGCTTTCACAGCTCCTTCCGCAAGTTCTTTAAAAAGAAAAATGGGAACACAACTGGTGAAGATTTCTTTGGCCCTTGGGGCTGGTGGTGACATCAAAGCTTTCCCATTTCCAGGTTCAATGGATCAGAATACAGAAAAAACTAACGAGAATCCCTCAATGGATCCTTCATCCACCAAACAAGATTTCTTCAGAAACCAACTTGCTCTTGCTAATGACCTTGACCAAGGATCAGCTGTGTAAAACATACTTAAAAGTTGTATTGTCAAGGGGTAAGATGAGGATGAAAAGCTTGTATATATGTTTGTGTAGGAATATATATATAGATATATTTAAATCCCTAAAGAAAACTAATATAAATACTTACATAGGAAACTAAATCAACATACAAGACATTGAAGAGATGAAGATTAGTCCATGGTTAAGACCTGGTTTTTTGAACCTCAACACTTGGAAAAAGGGAAGTGAAGACTTTTCACATCATCACAGAAAAATACAATAAATTTGGAGGAAAATAAACATTTGTAAGAACAACAGAAAAAGAGCTTTTGGTTTAAAATATAACTAATAGTAAAATTTCATACAAGAGTTGAAAGATAAAATTGAGGAAATGTTCCAGAAAGCACAACAAGAAGACAGAAAATAAGAGACTCAAAATATTAGTTCAGAACATCCAATATGCAAATAATAAGAGTGCCAGGAAGAGAATAGAGAAAATGAGGAGGAGGAAATTATTTGTTAAAAAACAGAAGAAAAGAAAATTTAACAAAACTAAAAGATATAGTTTATTAGATCAGGATTCTTCAGAGAGGCAGAACCAATAAGAGACAGGTAGATACATAGGTATTATAGATAGATAGATAGATAGATAGATAGATAGATAGATAGATAGATAGATAGGAGATTTATTAGGGGAATTGGCTCATGCAATCTTGGAGGCTGAGAAATCACATGATAGGCCATCTGCAAACTGCAGAATCAGGGAAACCAATATCCTGGCTCAGTCCAAGCCTGAAAGCCTCAGAAGCAGGATAACTCTCAGTTTGAAGCCAAGGCCTAAGGACCTGTAGGGGGCCATTGGTGCAAGTCCTGGAGTCTGAAAGCCAAACAACCTGGAGTTCTTACTTCCAAGAGTGAAAGAAGAGGGGTGTCACAGCTCTACAGGAGAAAGAGAGAGCAAATTTGCCTTTCCTCTGCCTTTTTGTTCTATTTGGGTCCTTAGCCGAGTGGATGGTGCCCACCCACATCAGGTTAGGTGGGATCTTCCTTATTCAGTTCTCTGACTCATGTGCCAATCTCTTCCAGAAACACTCTCACAGACACAGCCAGGTATAATGCTTTACCAGTTGTCTAGGCATCCCTCAATCCAGTCAAGTTGACACCTAAAAATAACCATCACACACTCGTCCTCAGATTTAAGGAGGCCATCAAGTACCCAGCACAATTAATGGAAAAAAAAAAACCGACACCAAGATCCACCCTAGTAAAATTTCACAATACCGAAGATAAAAGATTCTAAAAGTTCCAGAGAAGAACATACAAGTCACCTATAAAATCCAGGAATTAGAATGGCATCAGATTTCTCAGTTGTGAACAACAAGGCAAGAAAGGAATGTTTTCCTTTAAAACTCTGAAGAAATATTATTTTCAACCTAGAATTCTATACCTTGTTACATTCATCAAGGATGAATATAGAATAAAGATACTTTCAGATCTCATAAACGTACTTCCCATGCATATTTTTTCAGGAATCTACTAAGAACATGTTCCATCAAAACAAAAAGAAGCTGGGCACCATGACTCGTGCCCATAATCCTACTAGGGAGGCTGAGGTGGGAGGATCACTTGAGGGCAGGAGTTCTAGACAAGCCTGGGAAACAGAGCAGGACCCCACCTCTAAACAACAAGAAGAACCAAGAAAAATGTTTTCCCAAGGTATTTCCATTTTTCTCCACAGGTGACAAAACCCCCCAGAAGAGATGCATGCAGTGGTTAAACTCAGGTGACAGGTGGGCCCCAAACCAGTGGTTCTCAAGCTTGTACATGCATCAGAAGCACCAGGAGGGCTTGTTAAAATGGAGATTTCTGGGCCCACCCCCTGAGTGGATTTCACCTACCCAGCCGTACTTTTCTCCTATTCCCTTATTAATTAATCCACCCTTGAAAATTCAAATTAAAAATGTTTTGAACTATCGAATATCCATAGCAATATCTAGATTTTTCCACAGCTGTCCCCTTTCCTCCCTGTAGTTTTCTGCTAGATCCTGACTTTGCTCATACTTCTGCATGCTCATAGCTAGCTTTCTTGCCCAAGGGGGTGACTGTTATCTACCGAGGGGGGATGTAACTAAGCTCCGCTCCCTCCTGCCAGGGATCCTGAGTGGGCTGAGATACCCCAAGCTCCTGTGGACTATTACAGAAATGTAACATTTTGAGATCATTTCCCTCAACTGCCAAGTACAGAGGAGGGGGAAAACCCCCGGAGGCCTGTCAGCAGCTAGAACAACTAGCTCTGGGGAGAGAATGGAGGTGGGAGGAGTGGCCACAATGGTAGCCCCCAACCTGCAGAGCTAGGTCTCCAGGTGCCAAGGCAGGTCACTCCTTCTCTGCCCAGCCCACACTGCAAGAACAGAAGTTCCCAGATGTTTGTCTGAGAACTTATGTTGGGGAAATATGACTGAGGAATTATTGAAATGTGGCTCATAAGATCATTATTTTATTGTATTGCCCAATATTGCTATACTAAAGACAGAAACAGGAGTTTGCATGGTTTTGCCCTGAAAGAATGTGTGAACTCAATGGTTCACTTATCAGAGGCTGTTATCATGGGAGAGCTCTCAAATCTCCGGTAGGGAAGCAATCCAAGGGACTCCCTGGTTATCTCACTGTGGGCTTTCCTGTGCCTTGAAAAGGACAGCAAGGTAAATATCTAGTCCAC
>CAUYRT010030658.1:0-16362 GCA_963574885.1 Lepilemur ruficaudatus
TGCCATGGTACTCTACAGCCCGGGCAACAGAGAGAGACTCTGTCTCAAAAAAAAAAAACCTAGAAAGGTCGCTCTCTCACCTTCTCCCCTAAAGACCCTCATGTCACAAATGTCCTCCTCTATACCTGGGGAGAAGAAATATCACACAAGGACTCCAAGAAGAATGTGAACAGACAGGCCCCACAGTTTATTATCATTAGATGATACCCGTTTGTTCTCCAATCATAGTTTTGCATGACTGTCCTTAAAAATGATAGTTTTCCTTGGGTTTTGGGTCTTCATTTCTGGAGGCTCCTATACTACATAAAATTTATATTAAATAAATTTATATGCTATTCTTTTGTTAATCTGTTTTTTTTATAGGAGTCTCAGTCACAAGCCTAGTTATGGGTGAAGAAAAGATATTACTTTTTGTACCCTACAATTAAAAGTATTAAATTTAGAATAGAAACTCTTCAACCCATTCAATCTTTTAGAACTATACAAAAGGAGTCATAAGATCATTTTTACATAGGTCAGTTTTAGGTGAAGACCTATTGCTACTATATGATTGCCTGACTGCTATGTAAGCTTAGGGTTAAGGAGTGTCACTACAAATGTAAGACAGCTTGCTCAGCCTTAGCCACATGCTAAGCATGAAAATACAGTCTGTCTCCTCTCTTTGCTTTCCTTGCTGATATGGTTATGGTATGAGGGAATTCACCATTGGCCAGAGTGATGACATACTTTCCTACAATTTACACAGTATTCAGGAAAATCTGGCTTTGTGGACAGGCTCCCTAAAATTTCAAATCTTTATTGCAATAACTTCCCAATGTAATAATTTTTTCATGAACAAGTTTTGAATTAACAGAAATACAGAAAGCTAGAAACCTCTACAGAATGTTTGCACCTCTGAGTTCAAGAAGTAGATGGGCAAAAGTTACTGACCTGTAAGTATGTCAATGGCCAGGAAGACATCCCAAACCTTACCTTAAGACAAAGATTTTTACCAATGTATAAAATAATACATAGTAAAGTATTTCTTCTGCAATTCTCAAGGTTATACCCACCTCACCTTATGCTGGGGGTTGATATTAAACTGTTACACATTGGTAGAGCCATACCCATTTTTTAAATACTGAAATATTTTCATATTGGATGGTGAATTACCATAGTCTGAGCCCTTTGTGTCTCCCTGAGGTTCTGGCTGCCCCAGAATGGAAGAGCCCCCGAAGGTCACAGACCACTCAAGGGTTAGGTTGGATCCCAGCAGGAAAAATGGGGGACTGATAGCATGGCCAGGCAAAGCCTCATCCCCATCTTGGACCCCCAAGGCTCCTTGCTCCTTGATTTTCCCCAGAGTTACACTCTAGGAGTTGTAGTGTACTGAACTGGTTGTTAAATGCAGTATTTTGAATATCACCTCAACATACATGGACCTGTTATTTCTGGTTTGCCCTTTTATACTGCTCCCCTTACCAGTCTCTTTTCCATTCCATTCCTGCTTCGTACACATCTGTTGCCTTGAGAGGCCTCAGAGGAGTGGTCTTAACCCTCTGGACAAATCACATGTAACCAAGATGTGGCATGTTCATCTCCAAAAGGCCCAGAGAATCTCTGCCTCACACCCTGTATTCCTTATTTTAAGGTTCTCTATATCAAATTCTGTGTAACCAAACCATTCATGCTCCTTTGCCTTTATCTCACTGGGTTCTCCCTTTTGGCTCTCTCTGTCCCAAAGCAAACAGAACAGATGCCTCTGCTTTTTTACATATTGTGAAATATTCTTAAGAATATTAATACTTGGGTTTAAAATTCCAATGCATGATTGCTTGCCTCAGTTTCAAAGTGCATAGGAAATCCTGAACCTAGCGTTTCATCCTGAGAAGCCCTTCAGTGAGGGGAAAGAGAAAGGGTTCCCAGCACTGACACAAAGCACAAAACAGGCTAGAACGGCACAGAGGTTCTCCTATCTATTTATTTCAGACCTAATCACTCACCTGACAAGCTGTCAACAAGGCTGGTTCTTGGAAAACTGCTGAAGAAAATCTTGCTCTATTATTTGGAATCACCGCCCTCCCCCACCCCATGTATCTGGACCCTGGTCTCCTCATGGGGGTCAACCAAGTGTCTCCATCCTGTTATCCTCAATACTCCACAACAGGGGCTTAGTAAGTGAGCTGAACCTGGATGAAGTCTCAGCTCTAACACTACCTGGGGGACTCTGGGTGAATTAACTTATCCAAGCTCACAGTCAGCTTCTGCATCTTAAGAATGAGCTGGCAACAGTTCCTTTGTGGCAGGATAATACTTCTGTTTTAATCTGTACATTTCTACCCATCTTCCTATGCTTACCAGATTCTTTCAACTGAATGCCAAGGACTTCTTCCATTCCCTCAGCCTAATCAGATACAGCTGAGTCATCCATAGCACAAATAGGAAGAAGAAGAAGAAAAACCACAAGTGTAAGACAGAAAGATTTCATTATAAATTTGCAGAGGAAGTGTATGCACTTGGAGGGTCAAGATAACCAACACACTAAGAAAAAAATGGAAGACACAGACAGGTGCACACAAACTGGAAAGGAAGGAACCGAAGAACATTAAAAACTGCCATCCAACTTGAGTGTGAGGCAAACAGAAGGTAACTGACCACTGAGCTGTCCCTTTGGTTGCTGTTCAGGGATGATACAAATTTCCAATGCCAGCCCATCTCCCACATTGGAGTGACACTTCTCTGTACCCCCAGAAACTGCCCATCAACTTCCAAAGACACACACTGATATAGTTTAGGTATTTATCCCCTCCAAATCTCATGTCAAAATGTGATCCCCAATGTTGAAGGTGGGGCCTAGTGGGAGATGTCTGGGTCATGGGGGTGGATGACTCATGAACAACTTGGTGCCATCCTCATGTGACACGCCTGCTCCCCCTTCATCTTCTGCCATGATCAGAAGCTCCCTGAAGCCCTCACCCAAAGCAGATGCTGGCACCATGCTTCTTACACAGCCTGCAGAACCATGAGTCAAATAAACCTCTTTTCTTTACAAATTACCCAGCCTCAGGTATCTTCTTTATAGCAATGCAAATGGATTAAGTCACACACCATAGCATGTATCATATAGTGACAATTTACCTCATGGGTCTGAATACTCCTAAAAGCCCCAGAAAAGAAAAGTTTTACACTTGTAAGTCAATCAGGGATGTTAATTAAATGTGTGTGTGTGCATGTGCTTTTCCCTTTTGTTTTGTGAATATTAGTGCAGTTTACCAGACACAAACTTGCCAGTTTGCAGGAAAGACAGAGGCCCAGAGGACAACAAAAGGTCTAAGTCCTCCCTCTCCCTAACCCCACAATCTCATGCAAGTTCCCCCATATAGCTACATGTCATACTGGTAAAGAGAAGAGAAAGGGAGAACCTCTGAATTTATCCAAAAAATGTGGTTTAAATTAAACTATTCAAACCAGAGTAGATGGAGAGGGCATTAATAGGAAAGTCAAATGTGTAACCTTATATGTTCTTCACCCCATAGGATTATGAATACATAAAAGCTGTCATGTTAGTTGCCTTCCAAATCCCCTTCTAAGACTCAAGATGTTAGAGAAAAACTCCTAACATTTAGAATTTAGAATTACTTCCTTAGTCAAAGTACAAGGTTTCCAAAGGTGGAAATTTGGGCGCCAAAAGGAGTAGTAAGAAAACATTGTTGAGCTGGGGCTTTCTAGAATCTTGGTTCTCAAAGTGTTGTTTGCAGACCAGCATCAGCAGCAACAGCCGAGAGCTGGTTAGAAATGTAGACACTCAGCATTTTTTATATGCTTGCTGGCCATTATCCTGTCTTCTTCTGAGAAATTTCTGTTCATTTCCATTGCCCATTTACTGATGGGGTTGTTTGATTTTTTCTTGCTGATTTTTTTAAGTTCTAGATACATTCTTGTTATCAGCCCTTTATCAGATGTGTAGAGAGCAAATATTTTCTCCCATTCTGTAGGCTGTCCATTCGCTCCTCAACATTTCTAATCATTAGAGAAAAGCAAATCAAAACCACAATGAGATATCACCTAACCCCAGTGAGACTGGCCTCTATCAAAAAATCCCAAAACAACAAATGCTGGCGAGGATATGGAGAGACAGGAACACTCTTACACTGTTGGTGGGACTGCAAATTAGTGCAATCTCTGTGGAATAGAATTTTGAGATACCTCAAAGAGCTAAAAATAGAAATACCATTCGATCCGGCAATAGCACTATTAGGCATATACCCAAAAGAGCAAAAGTCATTCTATAATAAAGACATCTGCACCCGAATGTTTATGGCACAATTCACTATTGCAAGGATGTGGAACCAACCTAAGTGCCTGTCAATTCATGAGTGGCTTATGAAAATTTGGTATATGTTTACAATGGAATATTACTCAATTTTAAGAAACAACAGTGATCTCGCACCTCTTATATTTTCCTAGATTGTGCTTGAGCCCATTATCTGAAGTGAGGTAACACAAGATCGGAAGAATAAGCTGTACTTATACTTGCCATCAAATTGGTACTGACTGATTAACACAATGGTGCTCACATGGTAGTAATATTCACCAGGGATGGGGTTTTGGGAGGGTAAACTCACAACTATTGAACATGGTGTGCATTGTGCAGGGGAAGGGCAGGCCTCTAATCCCTGCTAGGGAGAGGCAATGATACAAAATGTAACCAAAATGTTGGTACCCTCACAATATCCTGAAATAAACAAAAGAAAGAAAGAAATGTAGAGACTCAGGTCCCACGTGAGTCTTTCTGAACCAGAATCTGCTTTCTAACACAATTCCCAGGCAATGTGCATGCATGACGTGTTTCAGAAGTGCTGTCTATAGAGTCAGGCATCCTCTCTTATACCAGGCATGTGGCTTGCCCTTCTCATTTATTAAAAATGCCAGTCAAAGGGGACCACCACTGATAACATCCAATTTCCCAAAACCACTCAGAAAATGCTATTCTCAGGTTTATTACTGGCAAATGCCTTAAACATTTGCTGAGACAAATAAGAGCGGATGCTTACTGTTCCATCACACCGGCCATCCTTAATCCTTAGATACATCTGTGCATTTTTCACACTTTCAAACATGCAAATCCCGGAGCTGATTTTATGCACTTTCCAGTAGGATTTTTCAGACTGTTTTCCCACTCCAGTGCAGCTCCCATCAGGCTGGAGACACAGGGCCTGACACAGGCTTGTAGCAAGTAGAATCACAGCACTGTTGAGGAACATTCCCTTCAGAGCAACAAACAGAAGAGAAAGGCAGTAAAAAAATAGGCTCACATTTTGCTAGAGGGAGGCCTATAGAGTCAAGTCTCTTTCAAGGGTTGCAGTGATAAGGATCTTATTGGAAGCTTGGTGGCTGAAAATGAGCAAAAGAAATAAACAATTTAATGGCTACACAAAGCTACAAAACTAAAGGAGGTTGATTTACTTCAATCATTATTTATTGAGAGAATAAGGAGTTAGCATCAGATGCTACAGAGATTTAAGATATAAAATACAAATATTTCTCTTAAGGAATTTACTATCATAAACAAATAATTTTAATATTAATACAAAGCACAATAAAAAGAGTGTGCTGTAAGAGTACCTGAATTATGGAATTATGCTATTGATATTATTTAAATATATGCATGTAGGAATGAATGAAAAAGACATCAACCACAACTAAGGTATATTTAAGTAAATCATATGTTAATTGTTAATTTAAGAGGAAGATACAAAAGACTCATGAAAGTTAATTAGAAATACACCAACATGGTTGGGAAGGGTGGGTGAAGGGAGAAAAAAGAAATATACTGATATTGCAAAGAAATATATAAAAGACAAATATACAAATCACAAAAGACAAAATACAAATGGTCAATAAACATAAGCAAAGGTAATCCATACTAGTAATAAAAAACAGAAGCTAAAATTAGATGTTTATTCCTCCAGAAAATTGTCAAAGATATTCTCTTTAAGGGCCATACTCAACACCAAGGTCAGTGAGATGGGCATTTTCCTAAATTGCCAAAGGATAGTAAAGAATTTAACTTTACCCAGAGAAGTGTGACCTTTGCCTTGGCTTCTGAGAGGTAATCTCTGTACCCTTGGAGAATCATGCCTGATAGGTGTGTCTGTTTGCTTGGGGATCTCGGGCCAGCCAGACAGTAACAATGTGACTTAGGGTGGGAGGCTATGTGTCAGAAGACATCAAGTGACCTCCTGAGACGCTGGAGATGGAAATCAGCCACATGGACTCCCTACATGATGGAATCCTAATAAAGATTCTGAACACCAAGGCTTATGTAAGCCTCTCTGGTTGGCAATACTCTCTGCACACTGTCACACATCAGCGTGGAGAAAGTGTCCTGGCTCTTTCAGGTGGGAAGAGAACAACTGGATGTTTCATGCTTGGTGCTTTTCCTAGACTCTGCCCTATATGTCTCTTTTTTAATCTGTATTCTTTCTCTATAATAAACTTTAATTGAGTAACTATCAGTAAACGGCTAATTTTAGCTTGTATTTTTTCTGTTACTAGCATGGATTACCTTTCCTTATGTTTATTCAGCTTTCAATGAGTTCTGTAGTCCTTCTAGTGAATTATTAAGCCTTGATAGTGGTCTCAGGGACCCCCAAACTCTACAGTTGATGTTAGAAGTGAGGGGAGTAGTACAGAATGTTCTAACTTCACAGTTGCCTTAACTTTCATGGGAGTGAAAATTGGTACATTTGGGGAATGAAATTTGGCAGTATGCTCCCAGAGCCTTCAAAGTTTCATATTCTGACCCTTAAATTCAATTTCTAATTTTCTAGGCTAAGAAAATAAGAAAAGATGTGGTCAAAGGCATATGTCAGAGTACATATTATAGTATCATATGCAGAAGTGGTAAAATAAAGAAATTAAATGTTCAATAATAAAAAGGACATATACGTGTGTGTATATGTACACATATACATATACACACATATAATCCTTGTTTGAGTATTATGAAACCATTAAGTTTCATCTCAAGCTAAATAACATGCTTTCAGTTAAAATTATGTTCTTTTGGGATAAATAATAATGTGAGGAAATGTTTATTATATAGTAAGTACAGGCATACCTTATTTAATTGTGCTTCACTTTATAGTGCTTTGCAGACATTGCGTTTTTTATAAATTGAAGTTTTGGGGGAACCCTACATTAAACAAGTCTATCAATGCTATTTTTCCAACAGCATGGGTTCACTTCATGTCTCTGTGTCACATTTTGGTAATTATCACAATATTTCAAGTTTTTCATTATTATTGTATCTGTTACAGTGATCTGTGATCAGTGATCTTTGATGTAAGTATAGTAATTGTTTTGGGGTCCATGAACCATACCCATATAAGATAGTGAACTTGATCAATAAAAGTTGTGTGTGTTCTAACTTCCTCACTAACCAGCTTTGCCCTCAGAGAGAGAGAGAGATATGAGGGCAAAGCTGGTTAGTGGAATGGGGAATGCCTTCCTCCCCTCAAGCATCCCTATTCCCCATTATTGAAATTAGGCCAATTAATAACCCTACAATGGCCCCTAAGTGTACAAGTGAAAGGAAATCACATATCTCTCACTTTAAATCAAAAGCTAGAAATGATTAAGCTTAATGAGGAGGGCACATTGAAAGCAAAGAAAGGCTGAAAGCTAGGTCTCTTGTACCAAACAACCAATTTGTGAATGCAAACAAAAAGTTATTGAAGAAAATTAAAAGTGCTATTCTAGTGAACACACAAATAATAGTATTATTGCTGATATGAACAGAGTTTTAGTGGTCTGGATAGAAAATCAAACCAGCCACAATATTCCCTTTAGCCCAAACCTAATTTAGGGCCTTGCTCTCTTTAATTTTATGAAGGCTGAGAGAGGTGAGGAAGCTGCAGAAGAAAAGTTGGAAGATAGCAGAGGTAGGTTCATGAGGTGTAAGGAAAGAAACCATGTCACAACATAAAAGTGCAAGGTGAAGCAGCAAATGCTGATGTAGAAGCTGCAACAAGTTATCCAGGAGTTCTAGCTAAGGTCATTGATAAGGTGGCTACACTAAACAACAGATCTGACATGTAGATGAAACAGCTTTACATGGGACAAAGATGCCATTTATGACAGAGAGAAGAAATCCATACCTGGCTTCAAAGCCAGGCTGACTCTCTTTTTAGGGGCTAATGCAGCTGGTGACTTTTACTTGAAGCCAATTTACCATTCTGACAATCCTAGGGCCTTTAAATATTATGCCAAATCTACTCTGCCTGTGCTCTATCAGTGGAACAATAAGACCCGAAGAACCACATATCTAATTATGGCATGGTTTACTGAATATTTTAAGCTCACTGTTGAGACTTACTGCTCAGAACAAAAAGATTTCTTTCAAAATATTACTGCTCATTGACAATGCCCGTAGTTGCCCAAGAGCTGTGGTGGACAATCAAGGAGATTAATGTTGTTTTCATGCCTGCTAACACAACACCCACTCTGCAGCCCATGGATCAAGGAGAAATTTTGACTTTGAAGTCTTATTATTAAAGAAATACATTTCATAAGGCTATAGCTGCCAGAGAGAGTGATTCCTCTGATGGATTTGAGCAAAGTAAATTGAAAACCTTCTGGAGAGATTCACCATTCCAGATGTCATTAAAAACATTCATGATTCACATAAGGAGGTCAAAATATCCACACAAACAGGAGTTTGGAAGTTAATTCCAACCCTCATGGATGACTTTGAGGGGTTCAAGACTTCAGTGGAGGAAGTCACTGCAGATGTGGTAGAAATAGCAAGAGAACTAGTATTACAAGTGGAGCCTGAAGATGTGACTGAATACCTGGAATCTCATAACAAAACTTTAACTGATGAAGAGTTGCTTTTTATGGATAAGCAAAAGTAATTTCTTGAGATGGAATCTACCGGTGGAGATGCTGTGAATACTGTCAAAATGACAACAAAGGATTTAGAACACTATATAAAGTCAGTTGACAGAGTAGCAGCAGGGTTTGAGAGGATTGAAAGAAGTTGTACTGTGGGTAAGATTCTATCAGATAGCATTGCATGCTACAGAGAAATCTTTCATGAAATTAAGAATCAATTGCCAGGGCAAACTTCATTGTTGTCCCATAAAGAAGCATAAGCATTATGAAATGATCACATGATGTAAGGCTGAAAGGCTATAAATTCTAATTGTTAGAAAAGTTAAATACATACACATTTGTTTGATTCCCAAATGTAAGATTCTCTGACTTTTTATTAAGAATTCCCACATCCATAGTTTTAACCTCCAATTTCAATCAGATACAGGATGTTAATACTATCACAGTATCCTTGCTGCTAAGGCTGTGATCTCTGTTGCCTTTCAAAGACCGGGCAAATAGAATGGTAATAGGCACCAACGCCACCTAGTGGGAAGTGATTGGATTACTGCAGTACGACCCACAATTCAAGTGTTTTCCTCAATAGGGCAAAAGAAAGCAGGTATTTAGCAATATAAATTCTAATGACTTTTCTCCATTTTACCTTGACAAAAACCACAAACTCTTTTGAAAGATTTGCATAGCCGGCTGATGATTCATCAGCTATTCTGCCATGACGATCAAAAATAACTGTGTGACCAGGAACTAGTGCTGACTCAAGAAGCGCACAGCGGTTGGGCTGATAAAGCACCCGCAGCTCGGTAGCGGCTCCACCACTAGCCTAAAAGAAAAAAAAAAATCCTCTAAATCAGCAAGAGAAAAAAATTTAAAAATTGACATTTTATACACACACACACACACACACACACACACACACAGGTCTACTTCACTTTATAGAATCCTTGTACTATTTATAAAATATCACAATTTTGTATTAATAATTCAAGTGTTTTTATTCCCCGGCTTTATTTCCAGTGACTTGCTTCAAGGACTTTCTTCTCTTAATTTCTCAGAACTCATGGCAGAGTGTTGGATAATACTAAGTCCAGTGGCAAGATAATTTAATGAGATGTTAATACGTATTTTATCACTGTTTATTTCTCATTTCTTCATTTGTGTCCTCCTAACTTAAGACAATTTGGGACCAAAAACTGAAATTAACAAAAATCTTAACTTAGTCTTAGGTTTTGCTTTCAAAAGACTAAATAAATTAAGGAGGTTATACTACAGGGAGACATTTGTAGTTTCAGGCAGTGTTTGAGGTTCTACCCCATCCCATATCCCCTCAGCGCCTCAGGGAGGCCGTAGAGCCTGAAGAGGAAGGGCCCACCGGTGCACCTTAAATGGCTGGGTCCAAGACACTAAGTCTACCAACCTCAGCAAAGTTCCATTGCCCAAATACAGCAGAAAAGCTATTCTTCAAGAAACCATCTGACATTTGATGAGCACAGCACAGTGATCAATGTGGACCAAAGCTATCAAGGCTATCACCAGATATCCTGATGCCCCATACCGGGTAAAATATTCTGTGAAAGAAGATGAGTCTCATAGCAACTAAAATAGAATCTCTCACTAACCTGGTATTAATAGGAGCTTAAAAGTAGAGAATTTGATTTTAGAAAAATGTAGTAATGAGACATTTCTTCAACTCTTAATTCAATTGAGTAGATTCTATACCCACTACATTCGTATTTATTATGCATCTACTATGACCAGGCTCCGTGCTAATCGGAATGTGCTACGAAGTAGAGTGCAAGATACCTTACTGTAATGTTCAGAGCCAAGAAGAAAAGGCTCTGCATGAAGAAAGTCTGACTGACTAATCACTCAGTATGAATTTCAGGCCTATAAATTACACGGTTTTTTCCCAATAATTTCTACTTTCTTTTAAGTTAAATAACATGCTATGAGTTAAAATCATTGTGTAATCTTATATAATGCTACATGAGTAAGCTGTAGCATGAGCGTGTCAGATTGCCTGTGTTCAATTTCTGCTTCCACACTTACTAGCTTGTGACTTTGTGCAACTCACTTAATTCTTCTATACTTCATGTTCCTCTTCTGTTCAATAGGGATAATAATGAATTCTTTCACACCATATATTTAAGGATTAAATATAATACATATTAAGCACTTAAAACAGTGTGTTAAAATTACACTATGCTGCATCATTTTTCAAAATAAATAACATGCATGCATTTTATAGACAATTTTAAATATCAAAAGCTACTTTTCAAGCTGGGCATGGTGGCTCCTGTTTGTAGTCCCAGCTGCTCAGGAGGCTGAGGTGGCAGAATCGCTTGAGGCCAGGTGTTTGAGACCAGTCCGAGCAATATAGCAAGACCCAGTTTATTTAAAAAAAAAAAAAAAAAAAGCTGCTCTTTCAAACCTAAACTAAGCAACACAAAGCATAATTAGGTAAAAATTACTGTTTCTTCCCCAACACTATGCTTCCTATAGGGGCTATTGAGAAGTCAGTCTCCTCTTGAAAACTCATTAAAATTTTGAACATTATCAGAGAATTGATCTACTTGTCTAAATTCCAATTACTGAAATTTAGAACCATTTATGCATCAGAATCTCAAAAATTAGTGAAAGAAAACAGAATGGAGAAAGTACAAGCACAAGCCAAAGGAAAACATAATTTGATAATCTCACAAAATATTTTATGTAAAAACATATTATATACAGACACAATACTATTGATATATAGCAAAGAGAAACTTTACATACCATTCCAGTGACAAAGCCATTGTCAAGAGCAAGAGAAAGATGCCTCATCTCATGACTTTGGAAAATGCATATATTTCCTTTGTTGAAAATAACATCAAAGAGACCTGGAAAACATTATTTTAACTATTAGCAAGTAATCTGTGCTTTTGAAACTTTTCTTCTTATTCAATTATATACTGAAATCTCCTAATTATATTTTATGATGTTTCTCAGTAAAATGTTTTTAGTCAAAAGTAAAATGTCTTCCCCACAGTATGTTCAGTTTGTGAAAATTCATAATATGTGTTCTTTTTCCACTTATATATAATATATTTGAATAACATAATCTTAAAAATAGGTGATTCCTTGAGCTATGACTTATTCTCTAATGAGGTGCTGAGGTTTATCTCTACGTGTTGTATGAGTGTGTGTGCATTGTGTATATACATATATATATACACATCAATAATACACAAACATATTAAAGTATTTATATAGTATAAAGTATACAACATAAAATATGTAATGTAAATTATATAATGTCTTTATAATGATTTCATGGTAACAAAGGTGGATTTTCTAAAATGAACCAATCCTTGCTTTCTTACCATTGTTATAACACATAGCCCATTATGTATTCACTCAAAACTTTGAGCCTAGTCAATATATACCAAATGAAGAAGGATTACAGTAGTTATTGGGTAATTTAGATTTCCAAATCACAATTTTAACATGAAATCATTCATACATTTGGTTGAAGTACCCACTTTATATGTGCATATTTGCCTAGCATTAGTAAATGCAATTCATTCTATCTTTGTATTTTTATTCCAATGAACCACATGGGCAAATACTTTTAGTTAAGAACAAGGTCTGATGCAGAGGTTAACTACAGAACTCCAAATTTTAAAGGGATTTCACTATATATTTAAATGATCTTATATTCATTTAAGATTATATTTCTAAAAATGAAAGGCTTAGTTCAATAGACCACTCCAAATGGAAAGCTTTCTGCTTAATCTTTATTTTTGTCTATCTAATGAAATACATCTTAATGGTTAAGAAATAAGGATCTTCATAAGATTATACAGTGTCAAAGAGACTTACAGATATACTGGGGGCTACAGTGTTCTTGAAATGAGGGAAGAACCAAGAAGCAGGAATTCTGACTTTGAGTCTAACAGAGAGTCATTAGATAATCCTGAACAAAGCACTTTGCATCTCTCTGTGCACATTTCCTCATCAATAAAATCAAGGCAAGAATTCTCAAAGAAATTCTTGGACAAAGAAACAGAGAAAAGAATTACAGCTTATCATCACCAGATATTCATCAGAAATAGGGCTAAAAACTGTATAGATCAATCACTAGCTATGATCTAAGAGAGGAATCTGAATTCCATTAGTACCAAGTAAACAGGTAAGGAGACCAAAGAATATCCACACAGGTGGTAAGTTTTGGAATTGGCTGTATTTTTCTATATTTAAAGTAAATTAGAGAATAATCAGCACAAGAACATTTTTTAAAGATGCAGCACAAGGGAAGAGAGATTATTACCCTCTTTAGCATACCATATAAATTATTTACTAAAGAAGCAATAAGAAAAATTCAGAGGCCAGGCACAGTGTCTCATGTCTGTAATCCAGCACTTTGGGAGGCTGAGGCAGGAGGATCACTTGAAACCAGTTCAAGACGAGCCTGGGCAACACAGAGAGACCCTATCTTAAAAAAAAAAAAAATCGGAAGTCTGTCTAGAAAACCCTAAGAAGATCCAAGAAGCTTATGCTCTATGAAACAATTCTCTTTAAATTCTCACTTCACTTTAATTGAAACTAAAACTGGAAACTTAAGGGATATATTAGAGCTATGGTGACTGTATGACTGACTTAGAACCAGAACACTACTGAGAGGGAAAGGGGATGCCAAGGAGATGGAAAACTGAGTCACAGACAAAAGTGGGCAAACAAGGGTGTATGGTCCCTTTAACTAAAGTTATGCTTTATGCAAGAAAAAGACCTTAGTCTTACTTTTAAAAATTAAAGACTATGTGTGCCTTTATATGTTACAAGTATACATAAAACTTTAAAGTGTATTTTCATTATTATTTCTACTTTAACAGCAGGAATGTAGTGAGTTTAAGACTCATGCACCACTGATATAACTTCTGTAAAGAGATGTGACAGTACGTATAAAAAGACTGAAAATCTTCTATATCTTCAACTTAGTAATTCTATTTTTCAGGAATTTTGCTAAGAAAATAATGTGATAAAAACATCAGAGATGATGGAACATATGGGTATGTTTGTCAAAACAGAGAGCATCATATCCCTCGGCAACTCTACACAATGGCGTATACACAGCAGTCCCCGTTTATCCATGGTTTCGCCTTCCACAGTTTCAGTTTCCTGTAGTAAACTGCAGTCTGAAAACATATTTTGAGAGACACAGCGCAATCACATTCACAAAACTTTTATTACAGTATGTTGTTATACTTGTTCTATTTTATTATTATTTTTGTTAATCTCATGCTGTGTCTAATTTTTAAATTAAACTTTATCATAGATAAGTATGTATAGGAAAAAACATAGTATGTATGGGGTTTGGTACTATCTGTGGTTTCAGGAATCCACTAGGGGTGTGGAAATGTATCCCTCGTGGATAAGGGGGGACTGCTGTATAATTTCAATGCCTTTGAGAATATGTAATGACATGGAAAAATACTCATGTAATAATATTAAGTAGCAAAATTAAAACTTTATGTTGAATATTCTGCCTAGTCAATTATATTTTAAATGTATATACAATATGTATATTTCATATAATACTATATTTGTATACATCAAGACTATTAGAAAAATGTAACCGATTTACTGGTTCCCTCTAAACCCATTACCTAGGGTTTAGAGGGAATTTAAGTTTTCATATTTATGTTTTAATGTATTCCCCAAATATTTTACTATGAGTATTACTAATTTCTTATAATTAGGGAGAAAAGTTATATCAAATTGCAACTAAAATTTTCTAGACTTTTAAAAGACATAAATAATCTCAAACTATGTAACAGAAAAATAAAGGCCTATAAAAGAAAAGAAAGGGAATAGATATTCACAACAAAAGAGAGACAGCAAAAGAAACAAAAAAAGCATAATACAAAAAGTTAGATCCAAACATATGCCCTTTGACTATAAATTCCCTACCAAAGCAAAAGATATTCATAATTAGCTTTTACTTCTTTAATCTAAACATATTACAATTTTTTTACAAGAACACCCAGAATTAACAATGCATATATATGCACTGGACTCCCATAAACAACAGGAAAACAGATATGCAATATTAATATCAGTTATGTAGAATTAAAGGCACACAGCATCGAGACATTGAAAGCCTCAATAGTGGGAAAATAAATGAAATAATATTTATGAATCTTTATACATCAGGTTATAGCATCAAACATATAAAGCAAGACCATTAGAAACAGATATAAAATGGTAATAAAAAATTTAACACAAAATTCTATTCAAGCAGAATAAAAATGAATGAGGACAAAGTGGTTAAGCTAACATAGTGCTTAAGGTCATACATAGATTCTGGTGATAGACCACCAGGGTTTGAATATTGGTTCTACAACTTGATAGGAAAGGGATCTAAATCTATTTGGACCTCAGTTTTCTCATATGTAAAATAATATTGGTATATAACTTATTAGAATACTGTGAAGATTAAATGAATTAATATTAGTAAAGAACTAAGAATAGTTCCAGCACATCCAAAAGGGCATATATTAATATGTTTGCAAAATAAAAGTATATAACTTAAATTACATATTCATATACACACACATTTATAATTTTATTCTCTATAAATAGAACATGTATCTTCAGAATTTAGGGAACATTTGAAAAAACATACTTTACAATATACCACTTAACTAAAGCCAAAAAAAAGCAAATTTTACAAAATAGGCAAGATTCTCTGAATATGCAAATAAGGCATCAACACAACTAAGTTTAAAAGAAACAACAGAGAAAATAAGAAAAAGAGAAATTAAAAACACTCTCCCAAATAACTCTGAGGCAAATAAAAATGTTACAATGAGAAGTAAATGCATAGTTTAAAATCCGTGGTTTCCCAATAAACGTTGGCATGGATGCGGAGAGATAGGAACACTCATACATTGCCGGTGGGACTGCAAACTAGTTCAACCTCTGTGGAAAGCAATATGGAGATACCTGAAAGCCATACAAGTAGATCTACCATTTGATCCAGCAATCCCACTACTGGGCATCTACCCAAAAGAACAAAAGACACTCTATAAAAAAGACACCCGCACCCGAATATTTATAGCAGCACAATTCACAATTGCAAAGTTGTGGAAATAACCCAAGTGCCCATTAATACATGAGTGGATTAATAAAATGTGGTATATGTATACCATGGAGTACTTACTATTCAGCTATAAGAAACAATGGTGATATAGCACCTCTTGTATTTTCCTGGATAGAGCTGAAACCTATTCTACTAAGTGAAGTATCCCAAGAACGGATAAACAAGCATCACATGTACTCATCAGCAAATTGGTTTCACTGATCAACACCTAAGTGGACATACAGGAATAACATTTATTGGGTGTCAGGCAGATGGGAGGGGGGAGGAGGGGATGGGTATATACAGACACAATGAGTGCGATGTGCACCATCTGGGGGATGGACACGCTAGAGGCTCTGACTCCGGGG